>JAYECN010011415.1:0-82499 GCA_035222435.1 Microcambeva ribeirae | reverse complement strand
TGGAAAAAAAATAATTTTTTTTTTTTTTTTTTTTTTTTTTTTTTTTTTTTTTTTTTTTTAAGGAAAAGTAAAGCAAAAAGGGAAGTCCCAAACTGAGCGGCCAGAAAGATGACTTTCTGTGGCAATCAGCATTTTATCTGGTATTACTGCTTTATTAAGGATCAGTGTTGTAAATGATGCTTCAGGGCAGTTGTATAGAAATTAATAGAAATGTGTAGAAAAAATAGAAATATACAGAAAACTGACATTTTAGGTTTTTTTAGTATTTTAAGTATACTAAATGCAGTAAAAATCCATCACTTTTTAGTTTTTTAGTTAACAGTTAGCTTTTAGTTTAGGGATTCATTTAAAACTAGTTATATTTTCTCATATAGATCCTGCTCTGGCCATTGAGTAAATCTTCTAGTCTCTTACCATGGAGCTATATACCTGGACTTTGTTGTCTCATTAGGCAACTATTTCAAGCTATCATGGCCTCTGTTTCCCAGTCTGTTAGCTACTTCATAGATCTAATTTGTAGCTTATTACTATGTGTTACAAAATCTTTGAATGAAATCATTACACCCTGTGTTATTTGTTATCTAAAGATATCAGCAGTTCTGTATTTTTTCTTTTTTTTTAAAGTTTTAATAAGTTTATCCATTTTTACCTCTTTTATGTTTCTATGTCAAAGCCTTTGAAATGAGAAAAGACTCAATGCATAGTCCTCTTCCTCCCTGTGCCCTCCTCTTTCCTGGACAATAAATGATTAGAGAATTTACCTAAGTTGCAGCAGCTCTGAAATGGCTTTTAAATGGATCACTTAGATTTTGCTAAGCAAGGAAACAGTGGTTTTGAAAGATAATATATAAAATGACCCAGGTAGGTAACTCCCCTCTCACCAGTAGCTTTGGGACAGGATTTTTATGTGCTGATACCAAAAGTAAATTTAAACATAGACTCATGCGTGCGTCTCTTGACAAGCAGCTGCTGCGCAGGAATGCAGCGCTGTCAGGTCCTGCCTTGCTGCCAATGACTTTGTGCCGGCTTGAAAAGTTTCCTGGCGCCGTTTGCCCATTTGGGCACACACGTACCTCTTATAAATAAATGAGGAGTCAGCCTGTCTGCTACTTCCTTTAAACTTTAAAAAAGGACCATTACAGTCACCACTGTAATCGTCTTTTCCCTCACCATGTACTTGTGTTTGAGAGATGGACGCATGAACCTGTGCTTGCACGCACTCTTGGCTAGTGCTTTCCCATGTCTGTGGGTTACATCCCACAGAAATGGTTAGGGCTTTTTAATCCTTTGTTATCCGATTTCCTGATCACTGTGTGCTGAACCAGCATATATGGAAAATCGACTTTTGGTAGTGATTTGAATTTGTTTGTTAGCTGAGAGAGTAGTACAAATTTCTTCTCTTACATCTGGTTGGAGAGAGGCTACTTTTTTATCCTCTGCTGAGGAGCAACAGTACATGTTTGCTTATGGGAGTGTCTACACGTGTATGCTTCTAGATGTATAACGAAAAATTAGAAGTTTTTACGTACTGAATATCAATCTGAGTTTTATCAACATATGTTTTCCTCCTTCTTTGAAATGCTAAGCATTTATTGAGGTGTACCTATTCTGACATGTCTTATTGCTTATCACTATCACTCAGAACTTTTGTCAGGCAGTTGTAAAAACTATTTTTCATATGATTAGAAAAGTTTGCTAAGGTGCCCATGTGATATTACATCCGGTGAGTACATGGAAACAATCTTGCAGAGCTTGACTAATGCATGCCTTTGGTTTGTTGAAGGAGTATTGGGATGATGTTTACCAATTATTTTTTCCTGATAAAAATAAGTGTAGCTAAAGAAAAATGTTTTACCCCAGGTTCTGAAACAAGCTTAAGCTCATAAAGCACTGACAGGGTATAAATTCAAGTCAGAAGAAACAAAGGTACTGATTTACTCTTGTTGCTAAAGGCAACAGCTGACATACGGTTCCTCTTTCCATGAGGTGGGAGAGGGGAGAGGAGGAGGCAAAAATATTAAAGTAATTCCAGAATTTGTTTGTATTTTCCTAATACATAAAAAGCAGAAGGAAGCTGTCGTTATTTCTAATAGACCCAGTTCAGACCATCTGCTTTATGAAGCTTTCTAGTAAATATGTGATGTCTTTAGCTTATTGGCACAGCTGACCAGTTGGGCAGAGCAAGCTCCATTTTGCTTTCTAAATGAAAAACGTGAAGCTTAGAGGCTGCTCTTTTAGGGTTTTCTTTTTGTAAAAAGTGTGTGTGTGTGTGTGCGTATATTCTTTTTTTCTTGGAGAAGGTAGCCTCTCAGGGATAATGTGATTGGCTACAGGTGCCTGTGTGCGTGTGCATATGTATGTGTACATATATATATATATATATATGGCAAACCCACATATATATATGTGACATATATATATATATATGTATGTCTCTTTTTCCCCTCCCTCCTTCCTGTTGAGACTCATTGTTCCCTGTGAATAAGGCTCAAAGCTTGTCCCCACGACATCATCACGTTTATAATTAGAGGTAGTAATGAAGCCTGAAAGAATTATGTTAGAATTAGCAAAGAGAACCAGGATATGTGGAGCAGCATTTCGTATGTGAGGAAACGAAGGAAAGCAGCATGTTTGCTGCTGCCCTTGTTCTTCGTGTTGCTTGCTATCCTGTGCATCGTGTTCCTCTTCATCTGCGGTGCTGACTGTGGCTGTCCCTGCTCGGCCAACACGTCGTCGTGGTGCTGCAGATTGTCTTGCATTTAAATTAAGCTGCTTTGAGCAGCGAACTGCCGGCGCTCACAAAGGACCCTCCTTTATTCCTTAGTTTAGTTACTCAGAGCTTTTGTCCAGAAACTTAGCGGGCTGCAGTAAATGACTGATCAGCCAGTGTTTCCATTGGAGAGGGATTTAGGGTCTCTTTGTCCACTCTGTATCCTTCCTTTTCTGCTCCCTGGCTAACGTCTCAGCAATCACGGGCCTTGCTGGAGCTGTAATACCAGAATACCCCATAATCTCAGTTAAAGGAAAAGAAGGAAATTCTTTGTGCTAGCTCCAAAGGGAGCTGTAACTCCTTTTGAGTGAGCTGCAACTCACACACAACTGTGTGTGTGAAATGCTCCTTTCGCAAATGGAGCATTCAATCTTCAAATTAATCTGTAGGAAGGTTTATGGTAGTCTTATTTTTGCCTTTCTGAATTTCATATAAAGATGCCTTGGAATTAAATTTTCAAGCTGCTTGAGTGAGTGCAGGAACAAACCTGCAGCACATCTGGACCACTGCTAAAAATACTCTGAAAATTCTTTCATTTATTAACCATGACGTAGCAAAGATTTCCAGTCAATAGGGCTTGTGGTAGATATATTAGTCAGCCTTGAGCAAGTACAGATCTCTGTATATGTCTGTGTAACAACGGGATTAAAAAAAAAAATCTTTCTTTTCTGTGGTGTGTTGTCCCATGCCTCCCCCTTTTGCCCCCCCTCCAGTTAAAGGCTGTCTGAAAATATGATCGATTTTTTTTTGGATGTATTTCCATTCTACTTAGTTCAATACTGGAGCCAAACTCCTTATTCTCTGTTTTCTATTTAGTTACTTGCAGAAACACTTACCTAGCAGTTCAGCAGCCTTCCCGTGCTACTTCGTAAAGCAGGAAAAAACAGTATAGATTTTATTATTTATTTAAGAAAGCTGTTTGTATCTGAAGAATTACTTTTATATCAGGGTTATGATTTCGTTCTCAAACAACCTTATCCCTTACTTGTCCCCTGCCCAAGTGAATCCCCATCCATGATGTTTTAATTTCTACTGGCGTATCAAGCTTTGAGTATTAGTTTGGTATCCTTTTGTGTTAGTTTATATTTGTTTAATCACTGTTTCCTTTTATCAGAGTGTATTTAAAGTAAAAACACAAGTAGTAACAGTAGTGAAATATAGGTGATTTGTTAAGAGCTTCCACTTTCTTATTCTGGTTGCTTAAATACTGAGCTGAAACCCAGCACAATAATATTATGTATAGCTGGCCTTCTCAAATATAACTGTGTCTATGAAAATAATTGTCTGTAGACAATATTTTGCATTTCTGAAATTCCCCTTGCTGTTCTCAGCTTCTCAAGCCATTTTGTCTTGGGCTATAGTAGTTGCCAAAATGTGGGTTTTTCACTCTTCTGTTCTAAATTTTTATTTCTCCATGTAACATGCTTGCACTTTTTTCCCTTGGATTTGCCTTTAGTGTAATTACTTTTGATGTAACACTCGTGAATGATGATTGTCAGAAGTTGAAATAAGTACAAAGTCCATTGAAGCTTTATTTTAATGAGCTGGTACCAAGCTTTAATGCTATGAAAGCTAAATTGTTTTTGTAGCTGTTGAGCTGTGAGAGTGGTGAGCTGCTTTGCCAGCTCAACTGAAATTAAGTCCCTTAAATGGCATGGTAGAAAGTTGGTTTTGCTTCTCTAAATTTGGGATGTGCATTCCAGGCTTGGATAGCTCTAAAACCGATTGCTTATCCAATAATTATTCATTCGGACTCTGGATAGTTAAACCAAGAGAGCAGCAGAGTCATGTAGCTTTTGGATGATGTGTGTGCCTGAAATTTGGTGAATCTGGGTAGTGTAATCATTTTGTGGTAACTTCTTACTAATTTTACCATTGGCAAATACATGTGCTGTGGTTGGCAAATGGCCACTGTTTGCCGGGTTGCAGGGTTTGCTTGGAAGGTAGTTTCTCAGGGCATGGCTTTTTGCTCTGACTGGGTGCTGTCATTGCACTCTTGTGTTAGCCAAATGGCAAGGAGAAAGGGAATCTCAGATTAGTGTTTCTATATAACATAAAAATGTGTGTGCACTGCAAGCGGTGTGTTAAGCCTGACGAGTATTAAGTAAGTTGGGTTTTAGTTCTTCTCCTTTTCAAGCCACATTTTGCTCCATCGAGTGCAAAAATCACCTTGAGGTGATTTTTCTTGGTGTATTTGGCCTGGAAGCCCAATGCAGTATTTCGATAGTTGTAATTTAGTTGGGAAACTTAAGCTAAAGCTGAGGGCTGAGGGTATGGCTGTGTGGACAAGTCAGAGCAAGGCAGCATAGGGCGTGGGGTTACGGTGCTCTGGGTGCTCCGCAGGAGCTGCTCACGCATGTGTTTTCATCCCCCAGAAAATGCACAGTCCTCAGTTATCTCAGTCCTTGGCAAGTAAGATAAAATTACCTTTTTTTTTTCTTTTTTTTTAAACCATGGATAAAGATAGACAGCTAGTAAGCTAATTTCTAGATGCTTGTATTATAGCATTTCTGAGAGTTATTTTGTTAAACTCTTTATTGGCATAAAAATATACTGATGATTTCATCCTTTTTTTCTTCTTCTTCTTTTTTTTTTTTTTTTCTGACTAGTAGCCACCCGTATGGCACACTGGTAAAACTAACCAGCCCCTTTAGGGCATAGTCCTCCTGCAGTTTGTATCTTGTTTAGGGCATAGTCCTCCTACAGTTTGTATCTTGTTTACTCCTTGATATGCAAGAAATGCTCCAGTCTTATAAAAAAGAAAATGATTCAGGAACGGGGGTCAGTATCTTGTCTTATTAATATTGGTTTTCAAGTAGTCAAATCAGCTCGTGCTTTGAGGAGTTTTAGTAATAGGGACATTACGGCCAATTTTGCAGGTGAAGGGTATTAAATCTGTTGCTGATTCTAGAGCAGAGCCTCCGCAGGCTTTTCACCCTCTTCCAAAGTTTGCAGTCTGACTATCTTCAACATGATTGTTGCTTCTACAGAGAAGAATTCTACTTGAGTGCACTGCATATACAAAATACAGTGCCAGCTACTTTTCCTTTGGAGGAAATGCTCTGATGGTGTGTACTGAAATTATTTTTTTGAAGGTATTTAGTTCTTGAAAGTGAAGGCTCGGATTTTAGGAATAGGAAGTTAAGCCACTAGCTTGCTTATGCAGTTAAATAAACTCCTCATGGGCTTTTTTTTTTTTTTTTTTTTTTTGCATTTTAAACTTTTGATGCTTTGTGAAAATGTTTAAGACTTACTGGCAACATCGACAGCAAGGTGAAGCATAACATGTACATCTGAAGCAGTAGCAACACAGCTATGAGCAAGCTGTGCATTTGAAAGCATAAGGAAATTTCCCCATATAAATTGGGGTAAATTTGCTGCCACTAGGTCAGTTGTGTCATTCTGTGATAGTGCAGGATGTGTTTAGAGTTGTTTAATAAAAAGGAAAATTAGGACAGCCTGACCTGCCACACTTGAGCATGATAGTGTTTTTGGCATGAGTCATAGACCATTTCTCTGGAATTGGTGGTATCTCACAGTTGCTGCAGGTCTACGCAAGCTGTTTTTCATTTTTAAAAATGGCATAATTGTTGAATGGAAAAATATTATAATTAGTTCTGAACCACGTCAGATTTGGGGTTTGGCAGGTAGAGCCTTCATCCCAACTTTGCTTTTCTGTTTTCTTTCTCGATGAAAATCTTTTCATTTGCTTCCAACTTCCTGCTCCTCTGCCCACATTCCTGTATCTGTTTATCTGCCTTTTGTCACCTCTTTTAACATTACTCATTTAACCTTGACTCAGCTTTGACTTTCCTGCAGTACTTCTCATTCTTCATCTTCACAGCCCTAATTATTGCTCCTCCCTTTGGCCTCCGCAGCTTTGAGCTCTGCAGTGGCTGTTCCAGGGAGAATTCCTGTTTTCTCATCTTGATCAATACACGAGAAAAGTGCACGGGGTCCAGGTGCAATGACCCACCTCTTATTTTTAAGTTCTAGTTAAAAGTTGTCATACTGGTTTCAAAACCTTTTACAGATTTCTTAAAATGTAGGGGTCTCCAGATACTGTTTTTCTGAATTTGGTGAAGGTCCCCACTGTGGTGATTCTTTCCCAGGAGAGATTTTTGAGCTGCCTTCTTAAGGCTTCTACCTCCTAAAAGAATCTTGCCGTTTCCCACTTAAAATAATCGTAAAAATCTGCTTTTCCATATACCTTTTAGCTTGCTTTTTCTGTTATTAGCTTCAAGAATAAGTAGTGTAATCACTGCCATGTATATTTAAGCTGCCATAGTCTATACTTCTGGCACAGTAGTTTGAATCTAGTTCTTGTGTCATATGGAGATTATTGTGAAAAATCCTTTGTGAAATAGAAGTGGGTTGTTTTAACCATTTTAGTTTTGCATTTATTTTTAAGCAGACCTCTCTTTGACCTTACACTTTAATTAGTTTTTGTTTAGTTTAACATTTCAGAATTATTTTTCTTATCAAGGTCTCTGCATTACTAACTAGGGGTGTTTTGGAGGTGTTAAACTAATTGACGTCACAGTTAATTAATTATCTTGCAGGGATTTTTGCACTGCGCATTTCTACATCTATCCGAAAATCTTGAACTATATACTTCCATGCAGCACTGGCCTGGCTTAGTGATTGAAAAACTTCTTAATAGTTTCTCCCGAAAGCACCAAGCTTATAGGCATGCCAAGCTGATAATTAATTATCTTTTTCACATATTATTAGAGCCCACATAGCTATATAGTATAGTAACCTGAACACAGCAGATAAGAGGGGGCTTAAAGAGCCAAATTCTCAAAAAGTAAGATGACACTCCCACACCTTGTGTTGAATTGGCTGCCTAAAATATTTAAGCCCCATGTGCTTGTATCTTGACAAGAACTGTTTGGGATTTGCATTGACAAGAACAAGTAATACTAATACCTAATGTATTTATTCATGAAAGCATCTATTAACATAACTGCCTTTTGATGTGTATTTATTACATTGCAAAGCAAAAAAATGAAAATGATAGCAATATATTGAAGAAACAGAATTTCAGAATCTGAAATGCCCTGTTGAAGCGATGGTACCCGAAATATTGCAAAGTAGCTATAGTGAGTGTACCTTTTTTCCCCCCAAATGCAAAAAACTGCACTTGTAAAAATGGAAATGAAGAAATGACTTGTTTTTCAGGTAAATTATTTTGTTTTTTTGTTGTTTTTTTTTTTTTTTCCAAAATCGTTTTTACTTCGGTTTTCTTCCCAAAGTTAAGACTCAGTTTTAGTATAGAAAAGGATTAATTGTTGTTTTAACTGGTGACCATGTAGCTTATTAGTAAGCAATAGTCTTAACTCTATCAAGCATCCTCAGTACGAACACTTTTCTTTCTTACTGGGGTCATTGTACCTTTGAAGGCCGGGAAGCTACCCTAAATATTATGCAAGCCTTAGTGGAATAACCATGGATATGACAAAATGCCGTTGCATCAGTCTTACGTTGAATCTCTAAGCACGGTAGGAAATCAGAGGCATCCTCATAACTCATTGATGTTCTCTTCAGAGATTTCTCCTCTGCTCTGCTACAATTTGGTTATCGTATATATAGAATTTCTAAACTAAAGTCTCACTTCATTGGAGGCTTGTGAATGAAATTTCACTGCCTTTTCTTGGGGAAGGGAACTTGATTGTGAGGATAAGAGAGCAGATGAACTTGACACCTTTTAGCTACTTTGCCTGCGGACATGCTTTTTCCGCTGGTATCCTGTGGCAAATAAATATACCTTCATTTCTTCTTGAAAAGGAGCAAGGTGGCTAGAGTTTACTACACAGTAAAAGTGTGACCATGGCAGCTACCCACGTGTTGGCTGAGGCACTTTGGCCAAGTACTTTGTTCACCAAACTATGAATTTTGTAGGCTATTCAAAAAGTATAATTCGGCCCATGAAAATGCCTCTAGAAAACCCTAAAAATGTAATTATGACTGTTTAATGGATGTGTATTTACACCATTTTTAAAAAAATGGCCCTTAGATCCCATTTATGCTGCTGAAAAGCATTAGACTGTTGCATGCAGTTGCTCAAGCAAACAGTTTTAAGAAATGCGCATTTCTCACAAGGATTTTTATTTTGAAGCTTATCTAGAAAAGATTTTGGAGGCACTGGTTTGAGTTGAAGAGCTGCAAAATCTTGTCTTTTTTAGATAAGGAAATACAGTAAGTGCAGTACAAACTGCGGGAATGTTTTTGGTTGGTTTTGTTAGTTTTTGTTTTGTATTGTTTTGAGTTAAAATCTGGAAACCGTAGAAGTAGTTATGGGTAGGGAAGGATACTTCTCATGCTGAAAATCCCAATGCATGTAAAGCCTTTTCGGCCGTTGTTTCCACCTTGTGTGGCACTCACTGTTGATGCTAAAACACAAATCAGCCTTGCCAATTTGCAAAGTGAAAGCTGTGTTATGTTAAAAAAAAAAAAAAAAAAACTAAATTAGAAAAATCAATGTTTATCAAACTGTAGAAATAATATGCTATCTGAAACGAAACCATTTCTCTTTTCCAAAATTGGAAAACTCAGTTATCTTGGGTAATACTTAGTTATCTTGGTTATGGTAACCAAATAGCTGTGGAAAGTTTGACTTTTGAAAAGGTAATTTGTAGTCTCAATAACTTTTTAATTGGTTTATCAACTCTTGGCTTTAAATAGATTTCTTTTCCCTCACTCCCCAAATCAAGTTAAACCTTTTCAATCTCTGTGTCCCAAGCCATTTTTTCCCTCCCGCTTGTGTTCTTTTCTCCGTAGTCTGCACCAGCTACGTGTGTGGTTGCAGCCACTTTTCCATCTGCTAAGATCTTTTTGCTCTTTCCCTCATTTGGGCCAAGCCTGTTCCTGCCTGGTCTATTAGAAAATTATCTTTAATTGCAAGAAAATCTGCTGAAATGTAGCTGAGCTTTATTTTATCTGAAGAATTGTCTTTTTCTAGGAAGGTTTGAGCTGTTTTGAGACTCATAAATCTGAATTTATGCTGGTTTTAAACCCCTAGGTCTCTCACTCTTCGATCACATCTAGACAGGCTAGACCTGTGTAGCCAAACTGGGCTCCAGTCAAGAGCGGAGCTCTTAGTGCAGAAAGAATACTATAAAAATTGCATTTCAGACAGACATGAGGCTGTTTTCTTTAGCAGTTACTTAGAAAATTAGCAGAAAGGCATCACAGTGTTCCTCAGAATTGCAGAGGAGATGCATGTGTTAAGGGTACTTTTTATTGAAAAACATCGCAAAGTTGTAATCAACATAAACACAAGCAGATGTACTATGTTATTTATATTTCTCAATGTCATTTATCATAGGTATTTGTGGGAGTGAGTGGTAGGTAATGAAGAAATCTCTCTCCAGCTTCAAAAGTAGAAAATCTTGTAACTCTTGAGTCTATTTCTTCAAGTTCCCGAAGAAGAAAAGGGTTGGAGGGAGGTGGCCCTGCCTCATATCTTTTTTTAGCGTGTCAGTCTGTGTGAGAATGCTGTTTGGAAGAGTTCCTTGAGATTGTGCATATAGGAAAACAGTATGTAATAAAAAGTGGATAAATAATGTACCTTATTGTGACAAAATATGTATATAATAAACTCTGAGAAGAGTTAATTTAACAATATGAAATATTATTAGGCATAAGCATTTGATTATTAAAATCTGGTAAAAATTCAAATATTTATTGTTTTTCTAAATCTTTTCATAAAGTTTCTGTTCTTTAAAACATACACACACACGTATACTATAGGTCAGAGACCTTTAAGCTATATTCCCAAGTCCGTGTGTAGACAAAAAGGGATACTTATGACCCTCTCAAAATGGAGGAAGCGTCCCTAAATATAGCCAGGCTACCTTTTCCTATTCTTTTTAGAAATTTTGACCTAATTCAGTCAGTTTAAGCTATCCAGGCAGAAGCAGGCTTGTGATGAAAGTGCGTTGCATCTATATCTTTTTGTTTGGTGCTATATTATTTATTGCAGTAAAAAAAGCTTTGTTATTCTTGGACTCTGCTAGACTCCCAGAGGACCAAGCTATTGGAGTTTGACTGTCTAAGAGACTTTTCGAAACACAATTAAAAATGTTTTATGTCCGTACTTTTCAGGCATTTGTATGTTGTTTGGACAGAAACTTCATCTTGCCTTAATAACCCTACTAAACCAGGAAGAACTGCTAGAATATTGTTTAAAAAAAAAAAAAAATCAGAATTTGTCAGTAGTGGCACTTATTGCCATAACCCGAAGTATTATCAAACGTAGCATTTATGATATCTAATTTTCAAGGCATTGTAACAAAACCAAAATAATGCAAATAAGCAAATAGTTCCACTAGTGAGGAAGGTGTAAATTGCATCATCTCATTCCCATCTGTAAAATTTTAATCTCAAGTTTAATGCAGTTGAAGTCTTCCTTATATTAGTATTGTGTCAGGCTTGCTGTTTCTTAGTTTCTGCTTTTAAGGTGGAGAAAATGGTGTTTTGTTGCTGTCTGTAAATCCAAATTCATGTACGTGAGTATCCTCTCAGTCTATTTGCCTTTGGGCAGTTATTCTTAATAAAGATCATGTGGGAAGAGTAACTAATAAAGACTTAATGGCAGAGGTTCATAGAGGTGGTTTTGCCAAAGTGTCATGGGGCCTTCAGGATACCTCCTGAAGCCCCAACGCTAACTGTACTTGGATGAAGTCAAATTTATTCTTTCTCTTCCTCTTTGCAATATCCCTTTTGAGGTGAGTCCTTCTTCTGTCTCCGTGCAAAGAGGCCTGTGAATCTACCTTGCTCGGAAATGGGTTAGCAGAGGTTGAGCAATTTTGTCCCATGCAGCGCTCTGTGGCTCCCAAGGGGCCTGGGCGAGATCCATCCCTAAGTGGTTGCCACGTAGCTTTGCAGGAATTTTGCTGGAACAAGCTGTAATGTATTGAAAAATCGAGAGACAATGTGAATGCAGCATGCTATTTAAGCATTTGCTTTATGACATTTTATTTTTCATTTATAATTTATGATCATATTTTTCCCTTTGTTTTCATCTGTCTTCCCCCTTCTTTGTCCTTCCCAAGGTTGCATGTAACATTTTAAGTTCAAATCTGCTATTGCAGAACCAGCACTGGGAGAATGCTTTGGATAATGTTGCATAGCAACATAAAATTTAATTGTGTCAAATGTTTTGGCATTCTCCTAATGTACATTTTTTTCATTCTTTTCTTTTTCACTTGAACTATATTGTCATTGATTGGGGTGAAACCACTAGTATACGAGTACAGTGTGAATATTATTATAATAAAAGAAATGCCCAGTGTCCCAAGTCATCTGGAGTTTTGATTTTTGTCTTGCAGTCATTTAATGCTCTGTCAGCCAAAAGAAACCTGAGAGAAATGGGGTGTGAAAGGAAGAGGACTGTTTTATTTCTGAATTCTTACACAGCTCAAATTATATTCTCCTCTTGTAATTACCCTTATTTCATATGCCCTTTGCACTCACAATCCATTTTCCGTAACATACATCTTTAAGTGTCTCATCCATTCATTAGCCAGGGAATAGAGTTTGGTGAATAGTCTTCTCCTGTTTCAACACTGAACAAACACCTTGGGTTTATAGATTAATTTGTCTTTTCTAGCCACTACCTGAGAAAACATTGTTTCCAGTCAATTTGGAGAAAGAATTCGTATGAGGAGCATGACCGTTCTCGACATTTCTGGGTTGTGCTATTGAGGGGAATGAATGTAAAGAATTAATGTCAGTTGAGGTAGATGCTTAATTAGCTCTCAAGAGAGCATCTACCTATGAAAAATGAAACACAACTGAAAAATGAGTTCTTTACCTGACCCGCTGACTTCATTACTGCAAGCATGCTTCTATAGTAGGGTAATTCAAGGCATCACAACTGAAACAGAATGTACTAGCTGAATAGTATAGGTATGTTGTATGTGATTCATTAAAAAAAGAAAAAGGTTTTAGGCAGTCAAATGTATAATATGACCATATATGATCACAAAATGTTTGAGATTGGAAGGGACCTTTAGAGATCATCCAGTCCAACCCCCCTGCTCCAGCAGGCGTGTGGCACAGGGTGGCAGCCAGGCGGGTTTGGAAGGTCTCCAGAGAAGGAGACTCCACAACCCCTCTGGGCAGCCTGTGCCAGGGCTCTGTCACCCTCACAGGAAAGAAATTCTTCCTCACATGGAGATGGAACTTCCTGTGTTTCAGCTTGCACCCATTGCCCCTTGTCCTGTCACTGGCCAGCACCGAGAAGAGTTTGGCCCCATCCTGCCTACATTCTGCCCTCAGGTATTTGTACATATTGATTAGATCCCCTCTCAGTCTTCTCCAGACTAAACAGCCCCATCTCCCATAGTCTTTTTTCATAAGATAGATGCCCTTAATCATCTTTGTTGCTCATCATTATGGATAATGTTCGTTTCAGGGTCGTTTTTCACAGCAGATAATATTGCATCAAAAGGAAATGCCAAAAAGTAGTATTTCAATATGACTGATTTTGACAAGTTCAATAATTTTTAGTTCAGGCTCTCACCTTTGTTAAACTTTGTCTTAAAGATTCTTACTTTGACTGAATGTTTTATACTAAAACTTATAATACTGGCCTTTGCCAGTATTATTCGTCAGTATTATTCAGGTACCTCTGAATTCTTCCTGTTTTGGATTGTAAGATTCTCTGTGGATATTAACCTGGAGAATCAGGTGCATACAACAGTTTGGGCTGGAAGGGACCTCTGGTGCTGAATATAACTGAATGACTACAGAGCTATACATTTAACACTGAAAACACATATTTGAGATAAAAGAGTCAGTCTAGAAGGCCAGACTCAGGAACACATTCCCAACAAATATATTTTATGTGCATATAAAGAAAATCTTTGCACAAGGAACCTGGACTGGTTTAAATCAGTCTGTATTGAAGCCTGCATAGGCACATCTTTGGTCTTGTTGTTGGCTAGATAGCCTAAGTTTATTTCAAAGATTTCTTTTTTTTAAGCATGTAGCTTTACAGTTTGCAAAATGCTAGGAATTTTCTGTAGTCACGGATCTTCCTCTGATGATTGTCAAATAAAAAGGCCTGTGACAGTTTTTAAAATTGAAATCTTCCAACACTTTGCTGTTAAGTTTAATGTGTCCACATTTGCTTGTATTTTCATTTTTATTGCTTACTGGTATTTGGATTTATCTTTTTTTTTAATGTTTTAATTCAGTTTTAAATGCTTTCTCTGGTATTTGCTTCCTTTATTGTCATTCTTGATTTGGTTACTTCTATTTTTTCCTTCTGTTTGGATTTAAACACTTTTCAATTTCATTTGAACACTCTTGTACTTCAAACATTTGACATTCTTTGTAGTTTTGCTGCCTTTTTAGCTAATGTGCTGTAGTGGTCAATTTTCTATCTGCCATTGCTCAATGTGATAACATCTGTAGATGCCTTATTGATTTGAATGAAATGAAAAATATCTTGATGAGGTTTGTTAATGATGTTGCTTTGCAAGGTCAGTAACTTCAGCAGAATGGAGGTATAATATGAGAAAACTGTGGTTTACAGATCTGAATAGAAATGCAATGAAATTGCAAGTAAAGAAAAGGTATGGATAATTCAGCAGACAAAACCCATGTCAGTAGTGATGCTGTGTAATCAGAGCAGGCCCTTCTCCACAGGTGGGAATTTTTTTTTTTTTTTTTTTTTTTCTTTAACTAATGTGTGAAAAATCTGCACCTTCCATTTAATCTTGAACTTTAGGGCTCAGTGGTCTTTGAGTGGACATACCAATTTAGGGACTTCATGATTTGGGGAGCAGTGTACGACAAGCTAAAATAAGCTAAGATGAAGCCATTTTTATATATAAACTGAGATTTGAAAAGATCTTGTCGTGCAGCAGTTTATTTGTGGGGAGAGCCCTTTAGAAAGGGCTTTTTCTCTCTTTCACAGCAGGAGCCCTTGGATGATCCTGTGCACGGTGCCGCGCTCCAACAGGGAAGCACTTTCCTTTGGGGCACACAGTGGAGAACGGTGCGTGGAAAGCGGCAGGTCCCTACGGAGGCTTTCTCATTGGAATGCAATTCTGCACCAAATCTCTGAAGAATTATGTCACCGCTGTACCTCAGGAGATAGCAACAATAACTCTTAAAGCTAAAGAATTGCCATCTATTGTTAGGCTCTTGTTCCTGTTTTGACCTGTTGTGGTCTTTCAGGACTGTAGATGGTACTTCTTAGCCCAAGGGTTTTGTTTCTCTCCCACCAGGATCTGTTAATTGCTTTATTCCCACTGATAACGAAAGTAAACACTGTCCTCTGTCCTTACGGCTTTTAAGGAACCCATTGAACGACCTTGTCGTACGCATCTCCCTTCCGTAGTTCTTTGGGATTTTCGCTCTGCTTGTTTGTTGTTCTTGACCCTGTTCTCTTTGCGGTCACTCTTCAGGCGGCCAGATCTCGGCCGCGTTTCTCAGCAGGGATTTCTGTGCTCGTTTTTGTAGCCGATCTGGAGCGCTCCGGCGGCGCTGGCTGCTCCGGGGGTTTCCATAGCGATGGGCGCGCTGGCGGCTCCGCGCGGCGCGGCCTTGCGGCGCGCCTGGGCTGGCGCGTTCGCAGCCACCGCGGAGTTTTGGAGAAGCAGCAAGTGTGTTAATTGGGATGTCGTGGGTTTGGCAGGGTGTCGTGGTGGGAACCACCTCACCCTTGCCCGGGGAGTTGCTAATGATTTCTATTTTGTAAGTAGTGCTTCTCGAACTGTTTTTGGACAAAATTCTGCCCTCTCAGGGAAGGACTGTGATTTACTCAAAGTATGTGTCTGGTTTTGGTCTCCTAGCTGCCTGGGCCTTTGTGTTTTCCTTCCCTAAAATGAAATTTCTCTGTTTTGGCACTCAGTGTATCCAAAGACTGGGCTAACACGCTCCCTCTTTTCCCAAAAGCCCAAGTTGTTTGCGTTTCCTTTAGCAGCCTTCTCTTTTGTGTCACGATGGAAACGTTCATTACTGAAGGACTTGGGAAGTGACTGACCCTCTGAGATCAGCTGACGCCTCCTCTCCATGTGGGAGTGCGTGCGGCTCCGCGGCTTCGCACTGAGCCCACGTGAAGCAGCGCCAGGGAGCCCGTCCCCCTGGGGAGCTCCCAGCCTGGCTCCAGTCATCACATTCAGGGTGAGGAGCTTCACTACCCAGGCCAGAATTGCCTCAGACAGCCACAAAATCCCTGCCTTGCGCTTTAAGCTCCTTTGAGACTCTTTATTTTGACTAAAAGCTCACGGGCCTAGGAACTGGCTGTCTGGTATCGCCTCTTGGAAAGGTCTGTCCCATCAGGTTAGCGTCACGCTTTGGCCCATTCAGCTTATAGCTGAAATGCTTGAAGAGCTCTAATTAGCAAAAGGAACCCAGAAAACACCTGCCTTTTAGTAACCATACCCAAGCAGCTGACTTGCTCGTGTGGGAACTGTGAGCAAGTTCACCCTTGTTCCCCTCCTGACCTAAAGTCTCCACTGGGAGAAGCTGCCGGAAAGCAAGTAGCTCCTCACACAGAGGGATCCGCAGTTCAACTTCCCCCTTCCCCATTTGCCTTCTCTCTCCCACCTTTCCCTCAGACAGATTCACGAGTGCCGCGGCAGGCAGAACTTCTACACCAGCGGGCGCCTCGTCCTCTGTCCCTAGAGTCTTATGACAGGTTTAAGTGTCAGAAGGAACAAGAGCACTTCAAAAGTCTTTGGGTGAAAAACAAGCAAACGGATGAGTCATTTGCTTTCACCCATTCTAGCCTAGTGAACTCATCCTATGAACATTGCAGCCTGTGGCAGCACATGAGGTAGTGGTTCTTGCTGTGAAGAAACTGCTGCTTGAAGAGTCTTTTAATATTATACGTTAAAATATGAGCCTGAGATGCGTCCAGTTTTGGGAATCCTGTTGAATCTGCTTAGTTTTTAAGTTTTATCACTTCTGCTGGTATTACACACAATTTCTCCCTTACAGTGTAATTCCTCTGTATCTAACATAGAAAGCAGTGCAGCACCTGTATTTTTATCAGCTCTGTTCACCTGACAGATACGTTCCCTACTGCCCAGAATTCAGTCCTGAATCTAAATGTCCATTGAGGTGTTTTTAATTTGTGCTCAACTCTCAGTCGAGGTTCCTAGGCAGGAGTAATGCTTATAGCTGGCATCCTGGTTGGGGCTGTTTTAGCTATGTGATACCTAGCAGAGGTCAAATGCAGGAGCAGCTGGCTTGCTTTCCTTGCTGCCTGGCTTCGGTTCCCAAATATGCAGCAAGGGATTGTTCTCTTCTCCCAGATATGCAATTTACACCCATACAAGCCACTGCTAGAAATCTAAAACCAGTGTTTTTGTCCAATTGCCTTTGAATGTTGATTTCATTATCGTTAAATATAAGCATTAGCTTAATCTCTCCTAGATTTACTGGTGAGATTTTACTCTGGATCATGTTACCAAAGTCCTTATCTTTTAATGCTGATCCTGGTATCAATTTACCCATATCAACTGATTTCTCGGTGATCATTGTTTTGTCAGTGCTCGTTGATGTAGGGAATGGAGCTGCTAAACAACAATGCTTTTTTAATAGTTAAAAACTATTAACTATTAAAATATTAACTATAACCAATAACTTGCTGTTGATTAAAGTAGATATTGCATTCTCCAGGCGGAGTGCGTTTTCCCTCTTGAATAGTTCCAAAGTGTGCCGGGGAATGATAAATACCTCCTGCTGGGGAGAAGTACCTCCTGGAGCCAGATGGGAAGGAATAGGCTGAAATAGCATTTATTTTAGTTTTTGTTTTAATTAATTTATTTTTTAAATATAATCACTGATTGCAGTTTCAATCAAATTAATATCCGTAGTTTGTAAGTTACATTTTGGGTAAATAATGGCAAGTTTTAGGAAATGAGAAGTTGGTTGAGATTCCAGTATGAGCTTTCTGGATATTCCTTTCTGATGCTTGAACAAATCCTGCTTGACCAGAGGTCCTGCAGAAATAACAATTTTAAATATAATTAATACTTGGATGAAAACCTTCCAAAACACCACTTTGCAAGTTCCTTATGGGTGTCTTCATTCAAATAATTTAATGTTTTCAGTCTTCCAATGTTTGCTTTTTTGCAGCTAACACAATAGGGTAAAAGCTTCTAGGGAATGGCTGTTGGTATCTGAGGGAATCTAAATCCTAAGTGTAGAACAATTGCGGTGCCATCATGTGCCAGTTTTGCACGGTGCTCACAAATGTTGCATCAAGTGCCTATAAGGACTTTGCTCTGTCTGTAAAGGTTTTGTGTGTACTGTAAAAAGTTTGTGGATGTACCTGAATATATTCCCATTTTAAGGTAAACTCTCTTGACATGAAATCAGCTTACTTTGTGGGGAGGGTGAGGGGGAAAAATGCTTTTGCCAATGTAATTGTTACCATTCATACACTAAAAATAAACATAGTTTTTAAAATCTTGTTGTATGTTATGATAACAACAGTAACTTTTAGCTCTGAGTCTCCCTACCAAGTCTTGGCATCATTTAAAATGAGCTACATGGCAAAAGGACTTCCTGCTAGAGTATTGATCTGTGCAACAACCCGTAGCCTGGTGTGTGCGTGTGTATATATTCATATTTGCTTATTTTAAAAATTATCTATGTATATATATGTATATAAATATATGTATATGTGTGTGCCTATATGTCTATTTATTTATATATCTCTTCTAAGAAGTAAATCTCACCAATGAACAGCATTCCCAATTTGGTAAAAATGGGAGTGTAATTTGAAGTTAAGATTGCAGTTCTTACTATGAAATGTCAATATACTTTGCAGTTCTCCTTATTGTGAAGTCATTGACTAGGAATAAAGTGCAAATGCCGGCAAAGCATAAATGTACGGTATTTTTAGACTTCTAAAAATATTCATAGAAATGTTCATATAACGTAGTGTCTGTATTTTTATTATTCTTGAAGAAAATCATCAAAAGTTGGTCGGCTAAGTATTATGTTCTTTGTTTTCCAGAAACCAGCAAACATTCTGGTAATGGGTGAAGGTCCAGAAAGAGGAAGAGTCAAAATAGGTAAACCTTTCAAGAAAATTTCATAACACAACTAAGAAGTAATTAAAAATACTGCATCTTCAGTATAAGACGGAAAAAAAAAAAAAAAAAAAAACCTCTACAAAATATTCTATGATGAAAATGCATAGTCAGATGACATACTTTATAGTCATATCAAAGAAAGTACATGGAGTTTAGGCTTATATGAGGATAAGTGTAGTTATGAGTAACTTGTCTGTTACTTAAAAGACGCCAGTTTTTAAGTTTTAGTGGTTCTGGGCTTTTTGGCAAAGCTGTTAAAGTACAATGTGTAATTTATGCTAAATTCTTTAAATGTTCTTTCTTTTTTTTTTTTTTTTCCCCTCAGCTGATATGGGTTTTGCCAGGTTGTTCAACTCACCTTTGAAGCCATTGGCAGACTTGGACCCAGTTGTGGTGACATTCTGGTACAGGGCTCCAGAGCTGTTACTTGGAGCCAGGCATTACACAAAGGCCATTGGTAAGCTGCTGAGTGAGGAAGAGCTCTATCTTCATCTTTCTTGGAGGAGGGGAGCTATAAAACAGATATGACAGTAAACTGACCAGCTAGGTTTTTCTGTGAAGTGACAGCAGATGGAGTCTGGTCCAAATCACAGTAAATCCAGATGGAATCTTTTTGAGGACTCAGTGCCTTTATTTTTAGATACAAGTTAAGATTAATGTTAGAAATATTAAATGCACTTTTTTAAATACAGAAATATTCTTTGCTTTGGCTTATATGGTTTTCTGATGTGGGCTCAGAAATCATGTAATAGCTTCAAAAGGAAAAAAGCTGTGACTGGTGAAGTGGTGTTTTCCTCCTGTGTGTCTTATCCAGATGCTTTGCACTTCTGTAAAGCATCTGGCTTGATAAGGTAAAGGGCAGTCTCCTGCACAGCTTGCAGTCTGCTGATCATTCACTCCTGAGGGCTTATGAAGCTCCATGTTCAGGAAATGCTGGTGGCCAGATCCTTGCCTTTATTACAGCTTAATAAGTTCCATAAGTGTGATCCAATCAGCCTGAGTGCCTAGCAGTTTGTACAATAAAAGCACTTGAGATGCATGGGAGGTTTTCTGCCTGCATGATTAGGCTGTACGTTGAAAAGAACTGCGAAGGAAGCAGTGTCCCTGTGTTGAAAGGGGTTAAATCATTCCCCACATGGACAAAGGTGATTTTCTTGGCAGTTGCCAGCATTGTCTTGTTACAGAGATTTTTGCAGGTGCTATATGATCCCTTGTTCAGAAAGTTAGAAAACACTCTTATACTAGCATCTCAATTGAGAAATCAGTGGGGTAGACCAATACTTTCAATTAAGATTTCATAGTCTGACTTTTTCAAATAACTGTTGTTTATCAAACTATTCCCATTATGTGTCAGTGCACCAAAAATTTTAAAAAATAGGTTATATATTTGCCATGTAGCTTCTTTAGTGTCTGCTGTACTTCACATTTCTTTACTCACCTCTCCCATTTAGAGTCCTCAAATATGGACCTGAGGTGGGCAAAATACTGCCTTATACATTGATGTGGCCTTCAGAATACACAGGAACTGTGAAGAAGTGCAAAAAGACTTCTGCATAGGTCAAGCAAGTGAGCATAGCTATAAAACTGTCTATAATAAGAGCTGCATGTTTCTACTTATAAGAACATGTAGGCTGAGGCTTGAAAAATTCTGCTTATGTGCAGGTAATATGCATTTCTATCCTTGGATAGATTTATTGGCATTAAAAAGCTGAAAAGTCAGGGCTTAACCCTCACTGTTGCTTTTCAGCTGTTGAAAAGAACAGACATAAACCATTAAAAGGACTGTTTCCCTGAGCACATAGTGTGGCACAACAGAAGGGTAACTGCAAAACAAAATGATGTTGAGGAGATGGCATCCGCCTTACATGTTTCAGAGAAAGGGGAGTACTTTGGGCCATCTCTGGCTTATTTCAATGGACAAATGCTCATCAGTGGTGAAAGCACATCTCTTGGGTTAATTTCATTCCCGAAAGATTATTTTTGTGCATTCTGAAATGACTTTGTGGTGTGAGCTGAAGTGGGGACCATCGGATGCATTTCCAAAACAAACTCCCGATCCAAGATAAAGTGCTAACAACAGAAACATTCAGTTTGGAGGGGAAGCTCAGGAAGTCTCTAGTCCAGCCTCCTGTTCAAAACAGGATCCACTCTGAATTCAGAACAGATTTTTTAGGACTTTGCCCAGTCATATTTTAAAAACCTCTAAGAACAAAGATTGCCTGTCTTCTTGGGTGACGTGTTCCAGTACTTAGGCACCCTTATAGTGAAGGATTTTTTCCTTGTATCCAGTCAAACCTCCCTGATTCAATTTAAGCTCGTTGTCTCTCTTTCTCCTGCCCTGTATCGCTGGGAAGAACTTGGCTCCATCTTCTCAATGACCACCTTGCAGGTACTGTGAGGCTGCTGCTAGAGCCCTGCCCCAAAGCCCTCTGTTCTCCAGGTTGAACAAACCCCCAGGTTTTCCTCACGAGGCAAGTGCTCCAGTCTGATCAACTTGGTGGCCCTCTGCCTTGTCCCCAAGACAGCCCTGTCCATCTCTCTTTATCTTCCCTGATGCTACATGGCTGTTCTCCTCCTCTTGCAGCTCCTTCCCCTGGTGACTCTGCCAGGGTGGCAGCGCTCATCCTCTGCAGCTCTGTCTTAGTGGAGGCCTCTGGTTTCCCAGGGTGCCTTCCCCAGCAGTTGCAGGGGATGGAGCGCTGCAGCATATCCCTGCTAACTTTAAAAGCCTCTGCTTGCTGCACTCTGGTGAAAATGGTTGCTACAAGTGTTTAAAGAAATGCCAGCAAAGTGACTTTAAATGCTTGTAAATGAACATGATGCTTGAACTGCCTTGAAATTGCTTTTGTGAAGACGCAACGTGGGTGGACCAGCTTATTGAGTGACCTGTGCTCAGAGCAGGGCGAAGCTACCTTAACTGACAGTTACCTCCTTTGATAGATAGCAGATTTGTTTGCAGATTTAGATGTGCGATATGCATCGTTATCTCAGAATATCTCTTTGAAGAATGAATTAGTATAATGACGTTATTTTTTAATTATGTCATAAATTACTTAATTCTTGCCCTGAGCAGTCTGTAGTCTATACTAAAACACACACAAGGAGTCCCAATGAAATTTTAGGGGATAATGCTGCCTCAGAGAGTTCTCTTTTTTGTTAGTAGGTGATTATTTTTGAGGCTGTTCTTATATTAGACCCACACCAGTGAATATCCTGGAGAGGGTCTGAATGGATACTGTGATGCACAGCACACTGTGGGTAGCAAGGGTATTCAAAATACTTTGAGCAGGAAAGTAAAAATTATGGAAATGAAAACAAGGCAAGTTGCAAGGTAATATTTGCAAGCTGAGTGAAGGATCAGAGGAGGATGTGATTAAAGAGGGGAAAAAGCCCTGCGAAGATACACGGAGGTGATCTCCACGCAGCTGTAGGGCAAAGGGAAGGAGGTGGTAACAAAATGACAGCACTGATGTTCATGCACTTTATGAGTCCAGACTTGCGTTTTGCTTCTAGCATTATGTGCACTTAATCCCACTAGTGAGAGTTGCCATTTAACTAGAACATATATGCTTTTTTGGCAAAGAATGCAATTCTTAAGCTATCTCTTGAATCTCTGTGCAAGAAATGTAATGCTAACATCTCTTAAAATTACACATTCCTCAGGAGCGCTGCTGTACTGCTTTTAGCAATAACTCATAAATTATATAAGATTCTCACTTAACTGCTATTCAGTAGAACATATGCATTTACAAGAAGAATGATTAGATATGGCAGTTGATGAAAAGGTAAATAACAGCCTATTTGGTATGTAGCTTCTCATTTTCCACAGATATTTTCTGATACTTTCTACAAAAAGTGTAATTGTAAGTAATCAGTAATCCTCAATAAAACGAAGTTAAAAGCTATATCACACTGGCTTTGGTCAGTTCTCTCTGAATTTTAGCACTGTAAGAAATATTTTTATTTAAATTTACTTGGAATTTTCTTCAGTCATCAGTTCTTTATTGCAATACATGTCTGAAGCAGTTGCTGCATAATTTAGACTTTTACTCAAGTTTTTACTGTCTTTTAGGTTTTAATGTATCTATTTTTTAATATGGTCTATTTTTTGTTTCATATTCTCTTCCTTATCCTTTTCTGAAGATTCAATTTGTTGTTATCTTGTGCCATATTTCCACAATACTTGATAGAAAATTATCCCTGTGCAAGAAAAACGAACATCTCCTTTTGTCTGCTCTTTGCCAATTGTAGCTCAAAATGTGATTCTTTTCCTTGACTGTGATATCCAGCACTTCTTCTAAAATAACTTCATGATCAAAGCCTTCAAAGATACAAGTTGATTTTGTAGCTTGCAGTTTTAGGTTGTTCAACATGAACAATGCTAAAAGAATTTCAGAGAGGGCTGGAACTCAATACTTATTAAAAATTAAGTTCCTGATGTCATTTTGGAAAGTCACACACTTTTAATTTTTTTTTTCTCGGAGTTTTCTAATAGGGAATCCTTTCTTCATTTTCTTCCTCTCATTTCCTGTTCTTTGCGTGTACTGATGCTACTTTACTGCCCTATGACCTAAAGTAGAATGTAATTTTTAAAATTTGTTTATGTTGTTATAAAAAATTAACTTTCTTTTTAGTCAACTCTGGGTAGCTGTTACTTGTTAAGTGCAGAAAACATTTGTTTAGCTGCGCATACAACAAGCATGCATGTATGTCAGCAAGTGCACTTCTGAAATTATTAGCAGTCTACTCCTAAGATCTTAGGGATAGACTACCATGCTGTCCACTCTGTTTTTATTCTTCTAATAAGGCCTTTAGATATGTTTGCCTGCATGCAACTAGTTCCTGTATGTGATCAGCTGATGAAATTAGAATTTGACTTGTGTTACTTTACATGTTACTTTATCTTTTTTTTTTTTTTTTTCTGGGCCTTATGTTCATTTCATTTTGAGGATTTGAACAGCAGGGAAATATTTCAGTCAGTGCAATCTGTTTAGATAGAAACAGCAATCTAAACACAGAATACTTAATGTATAAGCATATTTCATTATTTTACAGGTAGGTTTAACTCATTGGCATTTTCCCCTTGATTTGTCCCTTCATCTTCATGAAGTATTTTTCACTTATTAGCTTGCAAAAGAGAGTCAGGAAAAATACTGTGGCTTGAAAAACAAGGAGAAATAGCTTTTACATTCTGCATATTAAAAGAATAGTATAAAAAAAAAAAGGCAAAGAAACAAACAAAAACTGTTAGAATTTCATGGCGAATAATGTTTAGGTGATTATAAACAGGGAAGATGTTGGTTAGAACCTGAAGGCCACTTTCTGCTCTGTTACACAATATAAATCTGTACTAACATTACTGCAGGCACTGGAAGCTGGTCTGGATTTTCAGCTCCATAGCTTAAAATCAAAATCTATTCTCCTGAGTTCATATCCTAATATTTCAACAAAAAAGTAAAATATACGGAGAAAAGTAACTTGAACAAGCTTTAGGTGAAACTAAGTTATCAGAAAAATATAAAATAACTCTGATAAAACATAAATATAAAATAAAATATAACTCTAATATATTATTTAAATATAATATATATGCAATATGTAACTATATAACATTATAGATATATAAAATAACTCTAGTTGTTAATAAATTTACTGAACTTTTTAAAAGTCTCCAGAGAAACAGAAAATGTCATGTAGTCAAAATACTAAAGAAACTATTTTGAAGCAAATGAGGTACCATGCTCCATTCACTGATGGGCAAAGACATCTACTGCAATTTTAAGATCAGTCAAGGAAGCAATTGAGGCAAGATGAAGGAAAAAGTAAGTAAGCCTTTGCTTGAAAATCACGTATTAAACTTTTTTATTCTGGGAACATGAAAATAGAAAAGAGAATATTAGAATGGTAAGAACTTCTTTATGATAGATGCAGATTCATAAAGCATGAGGCAGTCTCTGCTATGATTCATTCTAGAGCATCTTGAAGTGTAATATCAAGGAAATGGCATGGTTAAGCCTTTTTTTTTTCATATCAAGTTGCAACTTGTGTAGTTATCAGTGTTATCAAACAAGAACACGTTATCTTACCTCTCCTTACTACCTGCCTTAATTAAAGAAATACAGGATAATGTCATGTTATGGCTTACAGCATTCTAGATAGTTTGCATTTTGCTGGAAAACACTTCTTTAGTGTGACTGTCAGCCCACCCTTTAAGGCAAGCTAAAAAGACTGTTTTAAAACAAAACAAAAACAAACAAAAAAAAAGAATGGAATTAGTACTTATAAATTGGAGCTCCTAGGAAATCTCCACTGCTGAGTTACAACATAGTCAAGTGAGGAAAGGTGATTCCTATACCTTAAATGTAAGTGAGCAGGAATGTCAGTAATGGCCATGCGACAGCTGCATTTACCAACCTAAGCAAGATTCAGTAATAAGAAAAACTGTAACTTAAAGTCTGGGCAATGCACTGTCACCTCATTCTATTTCCAGGCTAACATATGGTTATGAAAGCTGGAAATGTGTGAAAGGTATAAGCAGATATCAAAATGCCTTTGAAAGCAAATGTCACAGGAAAATATTGGGTGTATCAAAGGGAATGAATTTAAAATGAATGCTAGGATCTGTCAGAGTTTCAGCAACTCGCTTCAATTTTATCCGGGGAAAAAAAAAAGAAAGAGAGGGAAATATCTGGGCAGTATTATGTGGGATTTAGGGTGGAAATATGTACATGTGTGCTCCATGTTGCCTGTGCAGCAAGTCCCGCACGCTCTGATTATGTGGGATGCATTATGTGCCCGTGGACAAATGCCTAAAGCCCTCAGATCCTCTTATTCTAGGAGGGTATGGGAAAGTGGGGGAGAAAATAAGATATACTTGGAAAAGGTGGTGAAGCAGAAACTCCAAATGGGGTCGTTGGGAAGATTGGATCATCCTTAGGGAGAACTGAAATGGAGTTTGTTTCACCTGCGGGAAGGTGGGGACTACTTTTAAACATCCGTCAAGGGTAATTAGGAAAAGCAAATGTAGAGTCAGTTAGTTTCTGTTTGCTTCATAAGGATCCACATTCCTGTTGCTAAAGATTGAGGAAGGGGAGGAAAGCAGAAAAGAATTGCAGAAAAGTTTGAAGGAATATTCATTTCTGTGCTCTGAAAAGAGTAATGCAGCATACACTAGGAAGGGAGCCTTGTTCGTGCCCTGGGCAATGTTATATGACATGGGAAGTAATTGGAATCAGATGATATTTTGTGGTAAACTTAGTTTGGCCTGTGGTAAGCTTTCTTCATTTTGATTATCACAGTTGTTCTTTTTTTTCTGAGAGGCAAAATATTTAAATACCAAAGATTAATTGTGGTACTCTTATCTAATTATTGCAGGTGCTAAATGATTTACTGCTGTTTTTCCCTCTTGTTTGACAGGGAGCTCTAAAATACTTTATATGTTTCTTGCTTTCAGATAATAAAAAGAGGGAGAAAAATTGCGCTTTGTACACTGTGCAGTCTTATCACTGCAATGACCTAAAAAAGTTTTTGTAGCAGATTATTAGGTCATTTGAATAGAACATTTTATAGATACAGTAATGAATGTTTTGTGAAACTTCAGATGCTGACAGCAGCTCAGGGTACATTGCTCACAGGACTGTTGCATAGTTTAATACATCAGCTATCTCAGGATCTCACACTCTGGTTCCTGGCTTCTTGTGGCTGCTGTATTGCTCTCACTTGTCAAGTTTGTTAATGTCTGTAAATAAGCTAGGAAAGCCTATGGCCACTGGCAGGATGAAGGCACGCAGAGATGTGACTGAGATTTTGTGCTACCCTCGTAGCTGGCAGGATGAGAGCGGTGGCAGTGACTCACAGGACAGGAGGCCAGGACAGTGTCTGATGTTGTAAAAGCAATTGGGTTGCTCTGATGTGAGGCAGAGAGTGAAATTTTATCTCTTAGGACAATAAAATGGGTCTCGGGAGACTTGAGTTTAAATACTGACTCAGTCCCGAGCTTTGTATGTAGTTTACAGTGTGCCATTTAATCCATCCCATGTGTTGTTTCACCATCTATAAAATGGGGATGCTACTTAATGCTATTGTCCTGAAGATAAAAATCGATTGCAGATAACAGGGGGCTCCTGGACAAGTGTGTTATGGATTATTTTCATTACTTCTGTGAATAAGTTAATTTATCTGAACCTGGGGATATCATTTAGCAGTTGAAGTTCGCTTGAGAAATATACCTCATTCTGTATGCTTTAAAAATGGGGAGGGGCATAAGAGGGGGATAAAGAAGACAGCAAAACAACTCAGTTTTCAGTCACGATTGCAGTCTGCAAATTGTGCTGATTTACAACATGATTTTTAGCTAAGAGAACACGTAAATAGTGTGAAGGTTCCTGTATGGCAGATGAAAATCCAAAGTATTTTTTACAACTTAGATTGCTGGTAAAGTTAACCTGTAAACTTCTACTGCTAATCACCCCATGCTCTTCTGTACATTCCTGATTCTTTTCTCCTCCTGCAAAACATATGAAAGAAGGAACCAAGGGTTTTTGCCTTTTTAGGCAGTATTTTGACAGATTTGCTATTAGGTGGTTACTATGGCTTGGCTGTACGTGGATTATTTTAGCAATAGAAAATCAAAATAGCATGAAATACTCACAAGGCAGAAGCTCTTCCATAGCATTAGCACTGTGATGAAAAAAACTTTGAACAAGAGTTGCCTTCAAAAATCCCTCTGCGCTTAGGTCCTTGTACTTCAAAACTTGACAGTGATCTGTGGACCAAAACCCCTCCCTGCCCATAATAGTCTGTACTGCTTCTTTTTCCTTTTAGTTCTTTTTTTTCCCCTTTATATCAGACAGTTTTAAGTTCCTCACAGCTGTGAACAATCGTGGTCCCTCTCTAGGCGAGCAAGACTGTGCCTCCCCAGTAACTCCCTGACTTTGCCTTTTGCCAGGCAGATGATGATGCTGCAGCAGCAGGATTGATGCTCTGCCCTCCCTAAGTAGCCTACTGTTTAAGTTCAGTTAAAAAGAAGGATTTAGAGAGGTAAGACATGAGTTTTCCTTACAATGCCCACCATAGGCAAGAGGGGGAATAATGGGTGCTAATGTGGAACACACATGGTGACATGAGAAAGCAAGAAGCAGCATTTGGAGAAGATTAGGAAATAAATTGTGCCCACTTCTCTTTGTCATTAACTCCATTCTATACGTGTCAGTTGGGATATATTGTAATTCTTTGGGATAATACAAATACGTAGTTCCTTTCACATGTGAACAGGTAAAGGGTTTGCTGCAGAACCGAACTTGCATTTCAAGAATATTTGATACTGCTTTGTATTTTAAGGCTTCCTTTACAACGCGGTGAAGTAAAGGCTGGTCTTATTTTCTTAAATGAAAGGTGAGGTTGCCATATAAAGATGGAAAAGATTGTCTCTAAGACGTGACTGTATGAACACTTTTCTCTAGCTAACTAGTGCGGTAATGAAAACTTTTAACATTCTCTGTTCACTCCCTTATCTAAAAAGGTTGGCCAGCAAAAGTTAGTTTTAGAACTTGGTTGAAAATCAAGCAACTACCATCATCACCATCATACTTCTGCAGCAGAGGAATTTTTTAGCTGATTCATCAAGCACAATTACTTCAGCAGTATCAGCTGAAACTTTCAACACTGCAGTACTGATCAGCACGTCAGTAGAACGACTTGTTCTCAGGACAGATTTGGGATTGCTTCACAGACTGCTTGGGAATAGTTCTGTCTGGCAGCAGGATTACAGTTGATGGCATTTCATTTCATAGCCTATCTAAGAGTTACATACAAGAATGTAGGAGATATCCTCAGTACCATGTTAGAAATAGCTGTAATAGTTGAATCCCTTTGTAACAGAAATGTTAAGAAACTGTGAAGTGAAGCCCTCTACTTAGAAGGAAGAAAGCCTCTCTGCCTGTGCAGACATAAGGTTTCTTTGTGTGCATTCTTCTCCATTGATTGAAATAAGCTAAGCATCAAAAGCCTTAATAACTCTCAGAAAAGACAGTTGTGGACTTGTGAACTGGAACAAGCGACTGAAGCACTTTTCATACATGCTTCTGCCAGACAGCAGGCCTTCTGCTCACCTTATGCTAGCTGGAGATGGTGTTGACATGTTGGACCTAGTAAAAAGTTGTACTAGTTGATGACACAAGCCAAGTGTGAGTACACAACGGATTATAAATTCGTCCCTCTCCATTCAGCATGGAGTTAACCTCCAAAGACCTCCACTGTGTACAGAAAAGTTAAAATAATTTGTTAAAATATTGTAATATAAAAATCTGTGTTTGATTAGGCAGGAGAAATAAGTATATTTCCTTTTCGAAGAAGATTTACTACTCTCTTCTGGTTGGCTGCAGTTCAGAAACACACACATAATGGCAAGAATTTTCTAATATGCTATGCTATTTGTGCAATATATTGTACAATGTGAGATACCTGTTGCTGCCAGTGATGGAATAAAAGTAAAAAGATGAGGGGCAGGGAGCTAATACTAAAGCACCATGATTAAGATCCTGGCCTCCCAGTCCTGTGCTCAGATGATACAGTCAGTCCTTGTTTTCACATGATGAAGTGACTGTGCAAAGCTGTGGATGTTCCCAGAGAAAAACTTTGTAAACATTCTTTAAATATACAGGTACATATCTTGATTCCCTCATGGTCATAGCGGGACATGGTAACAACGTGTTTGTGGTACCCAACACTTTGCAGTATAAAAGATTGTTGCGGCCTTTGCAATGAGAAGTTTTTATTTCTCCTTAACAGTAGTTTGGTAGAGGGAAGTAGCCCTCAGGCTACAAAGCTAACGCACCCATTAGAGTTCTTGTGCTCTTGGTGAGATGTCACTTAAAGACCACTCTTTCTTTTGCTCTTGTTTTGCTGAAGAGCTTTGGTAGCCTGACAAGGTAGCTCTTTGCCCCTTGTTGAGGTCTAAGCACTGTAATTGCCAGAACAGGACACAAACTCTGCTACACCTGGGAAGTGCTGGGGGGTGGCACGAAAACGATGGCCCCTCTGCCTTCCCTGACTCACCAGAGGGCTTAAGAGCAGGGAGAAAATGAGGTCGTTAACCCACTTTCCTCAGCGGAGCTCAGCACTTGTCTCAGTGGCCTAATTCCCTGCCCGGAGGGGACATCACCCATGTCTGGAGCTCCCCTCTTTCTGTGGAAGTGGCAACAAGGAAGAAAAAAGAGATGGGCTGGCTGTCGTGCAGCCGTTCCTCTGCTCTTGTAGGGATTTTGGCCCGCTCCACTGCTAGCCATTGTAGTTAATCTGTAGGTTAAATAGTAGTAGCCTCAGAGACATCACCAAAGACTGAAGAATTAAAGAACTGTTGATGAAAATGTGGTGTGTAGGATATTTTTTTTCCTTGGGAAAGATGCAGGGGAGGAGAGGCAAATACTTACAAAAGTGACCTATTTAGATAATGCTACATTTTTACAAAGGCAAGTATTGGAAGCTTAGGAAATGTCAGATTCACTAATGTCCCTAAAAAAATAATACTTGTGCTTTATGGTACAGTTGTTAATAAGATTACGTGGGTTCCCCCTGAGGTTTCCTCTAATGCACATGTTGCACAAATAAAATAAGTTGCCTTTGCAATCACAAATCCAAGTTTTGGGATGTGAACATCTATGAATTAAATATTTAAGTCCTTTAATGTGGATTCTTGGTTTATATTTTTGCAGCATGAAAGGGCATATTAGGGCCATGTGATTCTACTACCACTCTGCATATTAAGCCATTTATTTTAGATGTCATCAATATTACCACAGTAAATTAAATGTAGCACTGCAAGCTAGATAATGTGTCTAACGCATAGCAGCAGTGTGACATCTTACGATTTCAAGATGGTCTTGTAAATATACTAAGGAATAGAAGTTTAAGTGGGGGAATCAATTTTTGAATAACCTTAAAATAATTCTGTTTAACAAGAATGAAGAAATCCTGGCCCATTACAGCCCTGTAAAAATTTACAGTTGATTTCAGTGACCTCAGAATTTAATTCAGGATATTCCAAAAGTTTTAAGATGTCGTAACTGAAATTTATGAAATCCGTAGGAAAATTTTGAAAAAAAAAAGGCAGCTTGCTTTAAAAAGCTAGAAAAGAAGTATACAGGTGAAGGAAAGAAAAGGGGAGTGAGTATAAGGATAGGAACTTTTATAACTAATTTTAATTGAAAGTATTTTGCCTTTGAAAGTTTGAACAATCTTGACTGCAGAAAACTTATTCCTTGTGTTTTTACGGTGTAGACTCCTGTTCTTCAGTCAGGTGCTTTTGAGACCCTGCTCAACAGGTCAGTGGACATTTGCTAACCTAACAATGAGGAACAGCAGATTGCTGATCTTTAGCCTCTTGATATTTTGCTTCCCCATGAAAAGCCTTTCACATGTAAATGTTTGACCACGTTACCAGGTTTGCACAGATGTCAAATTTAAAAGACTAGTAGTAATTACTCTTTCACTCACCCTCTATTTTATTGACTAAAGTATTTTTTTTAATGAAACATAGAAAAATTGAGGCCTTAACTGGCTTGGTTTAGGAAGGGCCTTGCTAACCAGCTTATGGTTACTTGGGTCATGGCTTTTACCCTTGCTAGAGGTAGAGAAGCTCTACTCTGGCGTCCTGCTGCTCCTTTGTCAATGTTTTCGCTTCTTCTAGAATCTAGATTTTCTATTCAAAACCAAAAGACAAAAATCTAGGTTGGCTGAAATACCAGTACTACTAAACTAAACTTTGTCAACAATCATTTGCCGAAAAGGAAATGTTTTCCACAGCATAATTCTGAATTCTTCATTTCTTTTCTTGAACAGAATTTTATTGAAGAACTGTGTAAGATTAGTGGCCTGGTTTTGTATTTCTTTCCTTGGATCTAGTTAACAAATAGAAAGTATTTAATATTTTTCTCTGTCTTCAGTGAAACACTGTAGTTAATATGCATGGGAAAGATGTTTCCTTTTGCCAGTCAAGGCTATTGGCTCAAATTGGCTTATTGTCTTAATAGCCTTAAAGAATGTTTCCAAAATACTGGCACAAATACAGAGATGAGGTTGTTCTGCCATGCAAAGGAAGCAATACATGAGCATTTGGAGTATATCACCAGCCCTGTCATTGCAACACTGACACTGGCATCCTTTTGTACTTGCTCCTGGACTTTGGCACTGGAGTAGACTGTGTTGTGCAGGATTTTCTCAGATTTAGTAGCTGACCTAGAAAACTATTAGCGTCACCGACCTCAGAACTGGGACATGCGCCGCCGTACAAACCTTCTGGTCATCTGGATACCGAGGCGTGTGTAGGAGGAATCCGTTTGTCAGCAGCACGGGGCCATCTTTAAAGGGTGCTGTTTGTTTTGTTTTTCTTTTTTCCCTTTTACAAAGTCATTATGTTATACCTGAAAAAGATAATGTTACATTGGAAGGATATTGAAGAGCCATGAGCGGGACCTGAGCTGAGTGTTCACTGGAGGATCTAGGGGAAGAACTTTGCTACCAATGCCTTTCCTCCCACCCCTCACTCAGAGAAAATGAATTTACTTCCAGAACCAGACAGCAAAATTGGCCTGTGTTTAAGTATGAACTGGGAAAAAGTGAGCAGTCTGAAGGTCCTGGAGAGTGGAGTGCTAGAAATATTGGGGATCGTGTTAGTGTTTGAATTTATGAATAACTTTGCAGTCAAGTCTCTGGACCTTCAGAAGTTTGTGCTCTGCACAAAGATCTTTTTAGTGACACCCCTGTGGAGCAAACCTCCCACATGCTTGTCCGAGTGTGCTGATTCCCTGATGAGGAACAGCTTTTACCGTGGATTGTTTTGCAAGACTTGTGATATTAGAGGAAAGGGTAGAGGGTAGAGCTATTCTTAAAGCAACAGTTGTACCACTGTAGTATGTTTATTAGGATCCTCCTGAGGTATCAGATTGGAAAACCTTTGGTCTTTAGTACAGCCTTATGGGAGGTATGTGGCCCAGTGTTCAGTGATTCTGGGACATACATGTTAAATAGTTGCTATCTCCTCCTTAGCCTTGGCTCAGGAACGGTTGGAAAATTATTGGAAATTTTTGCCTTTCTTTTTAATACGTTTTAGTCTTATTTATAGTAAAACTATTATATGGTTATTAGTATTATAAGAAGCTGCCATTGTATTACAGATAGATAGGCACTGGATGAATAAAATGTACTCTATTTGAAAAATACTGTTTACATTTTTTAAGCCTTGCTTTGTAAATACCCACTTATAAGGGGCAATGCTTCTTATTTGGAGGAGACTCTTTGATTTTAATGTGATGTAATCATCATTAATCCTTTTTTATGGCTGATATTTTGAAAACATTTGAAGTGAGGCTGCATAGGGAATTACTAATTGTCATATTTTTTCCATAGTCAGATTTTAAATTCATATTTGTTTGACTAGCACAAACAATGTAAGGAATAAACACATATTAGGGATGCTTATAATGATGAAGTTATGTTTTCCAGAATTTATTCCTGCCAGGAAAAGGCTACACATTGTAAATAACCACCATAAATTATAAGTCTTAAAAAAAAGAAGAAAAAAAAAAAAAGGAATAGAGAAACTTGACAGAAAATCATTAGCAGTGAGAATGGTTTCAATATGCATCAAGGATGTGTTTAAGATCAGGTTACACAGAAGTTAGATTCATGAAGAAAAGGCCCTGACCTGTTTGAACTGCAGGTTTCCAGCTGTTTAATCTTCACATATGGAAATGAAAGCTTCAGGCTTTCTATACAAAGTATTTTGGGTACTTTATATTAATGCTTTGAAGCTGAAAGGTATGTAGGAAGAAATGTAAAGGGCTGAACTCCAGCACTGTGAATTAATTACTCAAGAATGTAACGTATGATCGATGTTAAAATATGCTCATGTTTGACTTACCCAGAAATGCAGTCCAGAAGTATATCAAACACCAACTTGAAGTTATCGGTGTTTATTCAGATGTAACTTTCAGTTGCAATAATGTCTGTCTTTTTGAATTCTCAAAGGGTTTTATATGTGCTGTCTGTATTAATCACAGAGCCAGGAAATGGGAATTCATCGCCCCAGTGGTCCTTCCCTTGCACCATTCAGCTCGTGAAGCAGCAGAGGTTCAAAGGGAGACTTTGCAGCTTAGCTTTGCTGTCAACAAGATTACTGCATTTTTTTTTTTCCTTCAGATGGAAAAGATCAGTCAGGATGCAGCAGCAATGAACAGAAGAATGTGCTGCGGCCCAGCCGCTCCCTCCCTATGTCCTGGATGGTGAGCGCTGCTGAAGGCCACAGAAACAGGGGTCTACAGCCCCCTGGCCTCTAGATAATTATCCATTTGGTATAAAATTTAACGAACAAGGAGTTTTAAATTAGGATGCCGTTCTTCAAGTAGTAGATAATTTCTATACTGTTGTAGATAATTTGTGTCTACTGCCCAGGTAGGAACTGTAATTAATATGCTGCTTTAGCTGCTTGAGCAGATAAAATCTCCACCGCTAAAGATCTTGTTTTCATGCAGGTGACACTAATGAGAAAATCAAAGCAAGATAAAAACCTAGAAAAGTGCTGTAATGCATATAGCAAGTTATATTCTGTTGAGATTGCAAAGTCTGATGAGATGTTATCAGACCTTCCTGTAAAGGAGGATGGGGAGAAGGCTTGTAAATTGGGAGACCCCCCAGAAAACCCAAACAGTGCATCTGTAACATAAGGAAAATGGAACGTAACTGGTTTGGCAAAGAGAGGGCCTGTCTGGTGGCTCTTTTTGCATCTCCACCTTTTCTGATTGTCGTGGAGGAGCAGTGCTTTTTCTTTACTCAGTAGGCTGGTGTCTCCTAGGCAGCAGGCTCCAGACTGCACCGATGAGAAGTGCTGGGCTTTGAGTCTCTGAGGTTGGCTGAGTTGACTAAAAAAAATAAGGTGGTGGTATTCTGTTCGGTTTGAAGCTAATAAACCAAACTCCAGTTAGGTAGTTCTCTATCTATTCTATCTTTAAAGTAAGAGCAAACTGCTTTTTCTGTATATAGATGGAGTTCAGCAGGTCTCCCAGGATCATCTAGTCTATCCTCAACTATCAAGCAAAGCTTCTACACTCTTGTATTCAGCAATCTATGTTCATTATATGTCTAATCTTGACATCTTTTTCCAGATTTGTATGTTAGACACCTTTTATTTGTCAATGTTACAGATCGTTTTTTATCTTTTTTTTTTCCTGCCAGTAATCTTTTCCTCACTGACAAATTCATACTTTTGTTCTAAGATACAAACTAAAGCATTGGGGTCTTACAAAACACTAGGACTGGTGGTGTGGTGGTAGCTAGAACAATTACATGTGCTCTAGAATTTCTTTAAATTAAATGAGACTATTGTTCTTGTACATTATGTATTTAGTTCTGAAAAGCATATCAATGAAAAGTTTATGAAACTTGCTGTTTCCTAGCATTAAAACAGCAGTATGTCATGCTGTTGTTTTGTGCATATGTACGAGATGTAGATGAGATAGCTCTAATATTGCTCCAGTGGGAGTTAGCTGTCAAGTAGGATTTTTTTTTCTTAATTTGGTAATCAGTTTTCTACTCTCAATTAAAATTAGGATCTAGTTTCTCTATTTTATCTATCTTGCACTATTGTCTAAGCAGATGACTCATTAGCTTCTTATTAGAATGTGTTTGCTTATCATTTGTCTGTTTGGAATTGTTCTAAAATATGTGATAGAATTTTGATTTGAATATATCCTTTGGGAATATTAATATTCTGGTTTTGAAAATCAGTTGAATGCCCTTTAGGCTATGTTGTCAGCAAATACTGTGTGGGTTTATGCCTTAACTGTGAATACGTTAAGTGCTGGACTGCCAGTTTATGGTTTGAAACAGAATTTGGAAACTATGATTTTTGCCTGTAAAATCTAGAGATACGTATATTTTTCTCTTTTTTATTTGTTATGTATTATTTTTTCAAATACTGTATGTAGTTGTACAGATTGTTCAGGAATTGTACAAAAAGCAAAAAAGTGACGAAATGCGATTAATTTGCATGAGTGATACTCCTTCTCTCCTAGATATTTGGGCAATTGGCTGCATATTTGCTGAACTATTGACTTCGGAACCTATATTTCACTGTCGTCAGGAGGACATCAAAACAAGTAATCCTTTTCATCATGATCAGCTAGATCGCATTTTCAGTGTAATGGGATTCCCTGCAGGTAATTTATTTTCATTTAAGGGCAGACTGAATTTTGTTCCAAAAGGAATGCTAAGTTGTTCTTACAGGTAGGCGAAAGCTGTCAGTGTGACATATTTGGAAGTGCTGACAATTATGGAACAATAATACCAGCATACATAAGGAATCAAGCAACTCCTGTAGCTGTTTCTTCTCATGTGTAACTTAATCTCTCCTTTAAGTATTTTAAATGCTTCTCTCTCTCCTTTTTTTTTTTTTTTTTTTTTTTTACCTCCTCTCCATGAAGATAAAGATTGGGAGGACATAAGAAAGATGCCGGAATATCCAACTCTTCAAAAAGATTTTAGAAGAACAACGTAAGTGGATGATAAGAAAAGTTCAGTGAATTTAGCCCATGTGGAGAAAGCAGCTTCTACTGTTTATAAACTTTTTTTGTGTGAATATTTCTGTTCTAGGGCTGTGACGGCCCTCCTGTTTTAAACTGGCTGTTTTGCTTGAAAGGCATCCCTAAAAGTATCAGCTGGGCGGCCTCAGTTCTGTGGAAGGGATGACCTTTGGGAGTACCATTTAATCTATGTCAGGCAAAATGGAATGGGGTTGTTTAAACCACTTGTTCAAGATAACTTCCTTCATTTTGTGTGAGGAGGAATAGGGAAGAACCTCCCTGAACCCTTTGACCAGCAGAGACCAGAGTCAGTAATGTGGTGGTCGTAAGCTGCTATGGAAGGTAATGTGTGCAACAGATAGTGATGTGAAGTCCATCTGGGATCTCAGAATTTCCTGCTTTTAGTGTTGCCAAGTGCTTTGTCTAAATCAGGTGATGCTGAAGGATCAGAAGGCATAAGGAACAACACAGATTCGTGTTTTAAGGAAGAGGAGTGGGTTTTGGGAGCTTTGGATTCTGTGTCCGGCTCTCTCATGGTGTCATTATACTGACTTTAAACAAGATATGAAACTGCTCTGTGCCTGAAGTTTCTTTGTCTTTAAAGCAGCTATAGTTAACCTCTGGATTGATAGATTAAAGGCAAGACTCAGGTCATGACATATTCTGGGTGTTTTCAACCTCAAGAGCTATATTGACTGTGTGGTTGTGGATGCCCGTGGAAGTTGCATGTTCCATAGAAATAATCTACACACAGTCGATCTTCCTGCTAGTCCTGCTGCCGTTATTAGGGAAAGGCTTGAAGTGTCAATTGCTGGTATGTCTGACATGATTTCTGATAGCAATTCTGTTCACATTTATTAAAGGCTGGGAAGCGTTTCAGTGATTACTTGGTAAAGTTCTGAATTTTAATGCTGCTTTGTTTCTGAAATATCTTTGTCAACAATATTTTTCAGATATGCCAATAGTAGCCTCATAAAATACATGGAGAAACACAAAGTCAAGCCTGACAGCAAAGTTTTTCTTTTGGTAGGTACAGTTTGAAAATCACTGTGACACTAGGAGTGAAATGCGTTTCTGGTTATATCATCTGTGCTTATTCTTATATCTTATTCTAATGAACACTGATGTAAAAGAAATCTGTTTATCACTAACTAGCCATTTTGAAATGTTTCTTCTCATGTTCAGGGTGTGCTTAACCTGTGCCACTCCAGATCTGAATTACTTATCTAAATAAATCTGCAGGGCTTTTGTGTTCCCAGGCCTACTCCTAGACCTGCCGTACAAATGAAATAGTATTAACGTATCCCCTGGTTCCTCTTGTCTTCCGAATCCAGAGAGCTAGAGACTTCTGTGGGGAAGAGGAAGGAAGGCTAATAGATGTATACGTAGGCAAAACAGTACCTGCCTTATCTTGTGAAAGATCCACAAAAAAGAGCAAAGTTTGAAGGAAAGATGTACATTGCTCTCCCATATCAAGAGGTTAGAAGAGCAGCCGTCTCGGAGGCTGCGAGTATGCTGGCTCTAAAGCAGACTACTTGAAGCCTCTTGTTTGTATCTGAGGCAGTTCGGTTGTTTCTTGAGGTAACCTTGATTTTGTAAGATGACCTCTGAGGATATGTCCTTTGTAATCTTGGTTGATTGAGATTTGGAGCTAAAGTGTTCAACAAGCCTAGCAGATAGAGAATAGGTGAGTATGGTATCAAGTAGGATAACAAGTGACTCTTGACAACAAGGAACCCATCATGCTGCTCTTCAAACTGATGAAGAACATTAATGTCTGCATGAAAGCCAGAAAGTATTTCTGTCCAGGAAGAGAGGCATCTGCTCTTGCTGCCCTTGAATAGTTACAGACATTATATTTATAGCCATCATGTCAGGCCAGTAGAGCCAACAGTCGGTAATCTTGAACTGGAGAGCTTCCAAGAAGTACGAGAGTCTGATGACAGAGTCCAGTCTCACAAGCTTTTTCCATTGTGATAGTGGCTCTTACCCTGAAAGGAAAACGTCCGGACTTTTTTTGTTTGCTCACTTTCCTGGAAGCAGCAAAAGCTACAGAACGCCAGACTGTCAGAGAAAATTGTCCCCCCAGGAGCACAGAATATCTTGCTTAGAATGATGCTTTATGCCATCACCTGGAATGGGCAAACTCATTATATTCTTTGGGATGGAAGAAGATTATTAGGAGAGTGAGAAGCTCCTCCTGTTCTGCCCATGACCACATGCAGTACCGAAGGGCAGGACGAGCCATATAAGAGCATAAGCATTTGTCACTGCGGAAGAGCTAGGGAGGGAGATTTTGAATTATGTAATGGTGCCGCAAACCAATAAAATTAATGGTAGGAAGAGTTACGATTTGAAAAAAAGGTGGTGAACATGTAATCAATGTAATTTCTGTTTTGTACTACTGATATATTATCATTTTCATTTTTAGGTCTGGTGCACTCAATAGCCTTTCAGCTAACAAATTCATTATTGTTTTCCTTCTAGTAAGGAGGAGTGGTTGCGAGGAAGGGTCTGCTTCTTCTCTTTCTCATGTCAGGACCTATTAGAGTGCAGTTTTGACCTGTGTGAGTGACAGAGCACACTGAGTCTAAAGTGTTTCCTGTGGGAGAGAGGAAGATTTATTGTTTTTCATCTCTACAGCAATACGGAGAGGCCTGGTCATGTTCAGAGCCTTCTCCTCTGATGATGCTCTTTTCCTGTTACGTCAGCAGTAAGGAACAGTGTAAAAGTTACAAAGGTGCTAAAACAAAACACCATTATTTAGAAGTGATGCTTTATGATCTTTTAATAGCTGAATTTAGCACTCTAGCACAGCAATTCACCCTTAGCACTTAATACTGCTAGACACTTAACTGTATTTTTTTATGTGAAAAGTCCTTCATAGTCTTAGTGCTTTGATGGATGTGCATTCCATTTCTTGGGACATTTACTGATAATGAAATGCTAACTTATGCTTATCTGGACAAGCCACAAATGATTTAACAGTCTGTGATCTAAGATGTCCAAGTCGTAATTTTTAAAAATGATAGTCTGCCAAGCTTTTTACTGTTTCTAATGTTACACTTTGCAGCTTCAGAAACTTCTTACTATGGACCCTACGAAGAGAATTACCTCAGAGCAGGCTTTGCAGGACCCCTACTTTCAAGAGGATCCTCTGCCTACATCGGAGTATGTATTCCCTCTACTGTGCTCTGCAGGAATATCTTCTCTGTGCTAAATGCTGATCTCTGATAACGAGGCCACAGCTGAAAATTAGAGATAGCTCCTTGTAGCCACAGTTCAGGCACGCACAGCAGAAACTGTTGGTGCAGCTTTGAAGAGTCCGTATCTACTGATGCTGGAGCTGAATGGTCAGGGGTGACATCACCAGTATCAGCAGTACTGCAGTTCTGAACCTGGTATCAACTGAGGTGTCTGTACTACTGCAGTGTTCAGAGTATAAGTGTGGACCTCTTCTGCGTGGCTTGCACAGCCTCACACAGTCCTTGCCCGGTTTCACTGTGCCTCTCCTAGGGCTAGGACACTTCTCTGACCCACAGCTCATTCCCATGCCCTCCTCTATGGGGACACAGCGCAAGAAAGAGAAAGAAGAGTAGGATACTACTTGGTGCCCAGGTTAGGCACTTTAAAAATCATAGTATGTTGATTGTATTGTAAATGACATCTTAGCTTTCTGCCAATGTCCAGAATTGCTGCAGTTGTTAGCGTTTGTATATCCACCTGTGATTTTCTATTTAGTATATATCTGATGTATCCTATGTAGCACTGTAGCTCATCCCTGGATTACAAGATAACATTATGATAAAGTATCTGCTGTTAAATATCAAGGGATGTTCCAAATCCTATTAGCTAACTCAGTTTAAAAGCTATCTATTTTTTTCTCTAAACAAGACCTGAGAGATTGAGGCCTTGTTACTAATTGATAGTAGCTCTGTAGCTGTGATTGGCAAATACATTTAAAGCTCACTGTAAGTCAGAGGGGCTCATAAGACATTATTTTTCCTTGTTTCAAACTCTTTACCCACTGAGCTATGCTTGCTCTAGCTAGGTGCTGTGGAACCTCTGGCTGCTATGACACCCTATTTATTAATTTTGTCATCTGAATCAACAAGTGGTCTCTCTGGCATTCGGGCATTCAGCTGTGCTGTGGTTTCTAAATGACAGCATCTTGCCAGCACAGAAAAGATCTGATGTTGTGGTAACCATCTAGTTGTTCATGTGTGTTGCTTGCTGTCTTGGGTGTTTACAGTGCCATTTGGTTATGGAAAGAGGACTTAACAAATACCAGGAATTAAATTGTGTTATATTTCAGATGTTTTTAATAGAACATTAAGCAAATGTATTTTATATACCTATTTGCTGAGTGTTTACTGTTTGGTGTGTTTCAGTGTGTTTGCTGGCTGCCAGATTCCATATCCTAAACGAGAGTTCCTCAATGAAGATGAACCTGAAGAGAAAGGGGATAAGGTATAATAAAACTTTTTTTTTTTTCTTTTCTTTCAAGTATGCAACAAGGAAGAACCATGCTGCTCCCACATGAAAACTGATAAAATGTAAATGGTTAACCAAAAGTATGTTTTTCCAGGCAAGGCTGTCTCAAAACTGCTTCTCAGCAAGATGGAAAATATCACATGACTTTGGGGGTGTCTCAGTCCATGTGACCAGCACAGTTAGTCCTGTCTTGTGGGGAATGAGCTGAATGAGTTGTTCGGTGAGCAGTAGCCTGCTTTCAGCTGCCATCATTCTGAGAGGACCTAAAGAGGCCCTGGCCTCTGCCTCCACCTGCATTGCATGATGAAAATCCATCATGCTCACATGAAAAAAATGATATTTCCATTGTATGACTGGCATACATCCAAGCATTTGAAGGGAGATGGTTGTCAGGGTCTGAAATGAATAGTGGTAGCCTGCTTCTGGCACTGCATCAGAACGTTTCATCCATCTGCACATAGTTTCCTGATCATGTAGAAGGGCCTTCAGACAAAGGAGAAATAAGGAACACGAGCTGTTCTGAGAGTAGTAGTCTACTCTGAATATCCCCTTTCCCACGGCCTCTCAGATGTGGGCAAGAACCTGTCTGCATTTGTAGTAAATCTTGGTATATTTGGGAAGCACTTGATTTGCTCAGCTGTGCTACATAACCATGGTGAATGTCCCCTCATGCTCTTGTGCATAAGACATCTTGTGATTTTTGCTTAAAAGTGTACAGTGAGGCACCAATAGTAATGTATAGCAAGGAAAAGATGAAGAAGCCTTAATTTGTAATTAGCTGAGGCCTACATGAGAGAGCAGCCTTCTGACTCTGTATCTTCTGGTTCAGATACTTTGAGCATGGCAAGAACCTAGCTGAACTGTTTTTAAAAGCTGCCTGTCTTAATACATTTCAGGCAGTAAATTTTGTTTTCTGGACAGATATTATAGATTCTCTTGTACCGAGAACAAATAGTAATAGGACAAAGAGGACAAAGTAGTGAGGACAAACAGGACTTGACAATGTCAAGTATTTTTGGTTGTGTTTTTTTTTTTGTTCAGATAGTTTTTCAAAAAGAGGAAACAAAAAAATATAAGCAAAGTTACAGTAAAAGTTATGATACTGTTTAGATTGTAATTTAGATACTAGCTTTGCTCTAACTTTCTCAGCTTTAGAAAACAAACCTTATGAATTATGAACAAACCTTTAAAGAACAAACCTTATGAATTAAAATGACTCTGGCTTTTGTTAAGTTGGTGCATTTAAAAGTAAATATCTGTTTTTTGCATGGGACCTTTGGGGGAAAAACAATGGAATGTTTATATTCAAAACAGCCATTGTATAAATGGTCTTTGAGATTGCTGAGGACTGTCACGTATTTGTGCACACTGCAAATGAAACCTTTTTCAGACTGTTTAGTTAATTTAAGTCACGCATTACTCATTGAATCTGTTCTCACAGTGCGGAATATATGAAGGCAGAGCGTGTTCTAAAATTGGATCTGTGCCATGCTTCATTTCTTTATGCTGGTGTTCCAAGTGAAAGGATTTTTTTTTAATAGTGTTACTTTCAGATTTATTTTAAAGCCATAAATATCTGTTTAGCTCTTGGAAACCTACAGGGCTTCTCTGTGCTTATTTATGTGGAACTCGCATCTTCTTTGAATAACCTTTCACATAAGCAAGCTCAGAATCAGCAGTCAGGAGGGCTGAATGCATGCTCATAAAACAAAATGAGAAGATTCCTTTCTCATTACAATTCTGTTAAGTAAGTTCTGTTAGATTCAGTTCTGCTAGATAGGACTGAATTTTCATTCTAGTAACTTGGGTCTTGCTGAGACATGTGGTAATATGTTGCTAACTCTAGACCTAAAACAAGTTTATTTCGTTTAGGAACCACCATGAACTAGGCTGACCAGAGCATTTTTTTGCTGGCATGAGCTCTTTTCTGCACTAAGATGGTTTGCCAGAACAGCTGGGCCTCAACCAGAATCTAACACAGAGTAGATCTCGGTCTCTACCAAGGCAGTAAGAGTAGTAGCTGCACGGAAGAGCAATCTCAGCTAGTCAGGTAAATTCTGTGTTAATGTCCAGAGTTAGAAAATGTAGGATCTACGACAAGCTGTTATCTATAATTGTGTTAGTTCCTGCTATGTTTGTTTACATGTAATAAAATTGCTGTTTTTCAGCTCTCAGAGTTTCAGCCCTCTCTTGCATCCAAGCACCCCTATGAAAACAGAAATCTCAGAGTGTGACCACAAATGCAGGCTTAGTTACTGAAGCTCGTTTGTATAAGTGAAGTTCAAACCATTACTAAAAAAGATAAATTGCTTCTTAAAGGAAGGTGAACTTTAATTTTAAAAGTTAATCAAGCTAGCTTGTCAAAATCTTTCTGGAAATAGAATCTGACTGGAATGGGATTTGAGGACTTTAGACAGTAGGATGTAATAGTGGTTTTGCTAAACATTTGATGGAAATACAAGCCACCCCTAAGCCCCTGAAGATGCAATGTTTCTCTGTGATCTTAAATGAATGTGTCATTGCAAATTTCTTCTGAACGTATCTTGGGAAACTGTTGTGACGAATGTCATCACAGCAGATTTTCATGTCATTTATCTGAGGTAACTAAATGGCCATTGATTATCGGGAGTGTCAAAAAGTTTCTCTGTGTGGCAATGGGTTGCTATAATTTCTGAGAAATTAGTAATGTGAGATTTTTATACAAGTCTGTCATACCAAAGCATTGATAATTACATAAGCAGACATGTTAGGAAAAAAAAAAGAGACTATCCTGAAACGTTCCACAGCCACATATGGTATATTAGATGTATTAGGGGTTCTATTAAGTTCAGGACCTTTTAACTCGAGTCATGAATATTGTAGGTGTTTTTTTTTTTTTTTTTTCTTCCATGGTGAACAAGCTACATATCACATTTGGAGTGAAATTGCTTTTCTTTCCAATTCTCTTACTTGCTTCAGTGCCTTATTGGAAGAGCCTGCCTGAAAGCAGAGAAATGGATGGTGTTTCCTTGTCAGTGTCTCACCAAGGAGGTCATGGTTGCACTGTGCTGGTTTTCCAACCTTCCCTCCAGTCTCCTGCCCATCCTCTAGTCTGTAACCACCTAGAGCCAGAACAGTACCATGACTTTTGCTTTTGTGTTCCTTTTCTTAACTTTTTTTCCTCCCTTTTGTGGTACCTTTCTATTTGTCTCTCTTGCTGCCAGGCCCCTGTGTCATCTCAGTTTTCTCTTCCGTGACTAATTTTTCTTCCATAGATTCTTCCTTCCTCTTTTTTTCCTTCAACTACTTCTCTCTGGGTAATTTTCACTTTTCTGCTATTTCAATTGGATTTTCTGACTCCATACCTAGCACACCACACTCAACTGTATTCCCACTATACCTCTCTTTACAAAATCCTGAAAGCCGAAGAGAGTTAAAAAAAAGGTAATGAAAGTTGTTCTGGTTCTGGCACAAAATTTGCCTGTAACCTGGAAAAAAAATCCAATTTCTCCGGTCTCGCTTTGCTCGCCTTTCTGCCATTCATGCTGGCAGCCGCCTCCGATTATTGCCAAGTGTCACGCACGGAAGTTTGCAAAGTGGCTTTGATCGTGTGCGAAGGAGGCCACGGACGCGGTCGGAGCGGCTGCCTGCGCGTTGCGACATCCGCCGCGGGGCCCCGGCGACGTTGGGCGCGTTGTTGGCGGAGCTGGCAGGCCGTGCTCAGCGGCGGTGCCTCGTGTGCCTCTCTTCTAGAACCAGCAGCAGCAGAACCAGCACGGGGCGCAGGCCGCGCCGCAGCAGCAGGCGCAGGCCGCGCCGCAGCCGCCACAGCCGCCGCAGCAGAGCAGCAGCCAGACCAACGGCACGGCCGGCGGCGCTGGCGCCGCGCCCGGGGGCGCCGCCGCGGGGCTCCAGCACAGCCAGGACTCCAGCCTCAACCAGGTGCCTCCAACCAAGAAACCGCGCATGGGGCCTTCAGGCGCCAACTCGGGCGGGCCTGTCATGCCCTCAGATTATCAGGTAACTCCTCAGTTTCGGTCCCTTGTGATACGGAAGGGCCGACGCGTTGCTTTCCCCCTTTCCCACTCCAAGCACAGGCCATCTTGTAATGATGTTTCCTTGCAGGCTGAGTGGGCGTGCTCTGGTATACTGGATAAAATTGTGGGTTTAAAGCCTATCACCAGGCTAAAAAGATAAAAGGGTTCTGTAGTTGGTAGTTTTCGGAAGAGTACCAGTGCCCTGTTGAGGACTGGCCCATTCCAGCTAAGCACTTAACCATGCACTTAACCCTGTGAGAATAATCTTAGCGAAGTCACTGGACCCATTGCATGTGTTCAGGTGCTGTGTTAGATCAAGTTCAGAATACCCAGCTCTTGGCAAGGTAAAGTCTTACGTGAGAAGCAGGAGCCAAGCTAGTATCAGGCTCTTTCATTAGATTTTTAATTTATTCTAGCTTGTCTCATCACAATCCATAAATAAAAGGAGCATCACTGAATTCTTTTTGAGTTTGCGTACCTTCCTAGAGTTACGATTTCTCTCCACTGAAAAAAATTGATTTAGACCGCATATATAAAGCACTGGATGAGCGAGGGTTGCTATTAATACAGAAGAAGAAAGTAGATATTACAAGATGATAAGGATTTTATCTGCTGCTGTGTTTTGAGAGGGTCTAACCTTGGGAAAAAAAAAAGAAGTGGTTTGTACAGGCTGCTTTTAACTTAAAAGAAGCAATTAAAAAAAAAAAAGCTCTGGAGTTGCTTTGACTTAGGCCTCCAGACCTCCTCCACAGACAATTGATTTCTCCGTGCCAAACATTTTTCTCCCCTTTCTGTTTTACTCTTAATTAGAAATGCTCATGAAGACGTTGAGGGCAATTTAAGGGTAAAGACAACTAGGTTACTTTTTTGAAAACTTCCAGACAGGGTTGAGGTCTGGACAGATCCCTGCAGCTGTCTGGCTACACAGTATTTATGGCTGGCCTGATTTGGGCTATATTTTGGGGGCTGGTGAGCTGTGTTTGATGATGTCCATTATAGAATGCTTATAAAGCTCTCTGAATTGTTGGCAAGCTTCCCCCTTGCAAGGTTTTAGCAGTCTGATTCTCTTCTTTTGAGATAATTAGATTCTTTTTTTCCCCTGTGACTCCTTCCTTCTAGACTTTTTCTTTGATGCCTGTGCTGTTAATGATCTATATGTTCCCTTTACGTCATTTGCTAAATTGTATGGTCTGATTATCCATTTTTACACTTGTGTTTGGCTATCTGCCATTCGATTCTAGTTGGCTCTCTTCTATTCCAGAAAGGAATGTCTGCAATTTGTCCAAGCCTGACTTTGTTAGAACAAATTCTCTTCTGTGGAACTAAAATAAGCGTGGGCAAGTTAATATGTTCTTGTAGTCTTAAGGCATTAATTTAATCCATTATATCTTATTCAGAAGTAGGAAGAAGAATTCCTTTGCTTTGGGTTGATTTAGCCTTTAATCTAAAATCTCTGCTGCAAGTATTTTGTAGCTCACCAACAGCAGTCTTTGTTGCTTCTACAAATGACAGTGCAATTCCTTAATTTTACTAGGCACTCCGTATGTGGTCTTGCTTAGCACTGGCAACTAGTGCTTTTCATCCAGAACTAGTTCCTGCATAATAAGTCATAATTCTTTTCTGTCAAAAGTTGCAAAAACTTGAAGAATTCTGAGACAAATCCCAGGTTTCGGGCATTCTCTCAGTCATTCAACCATGTGTGCCAAGCATAATCTGGTTGCTGGTAGCATACTTGCTGCTGAGGGATGTCTCTTCCAAAGCCAGTGTCCCGAGCTGTTGTCTCCCAAGCTGACCCTTGCACCCCAGTGGAGTCACATCATGCAACCTATGGGGTATGCTGATATTATACGGAGGTACAATGGGCTACACAGCAGGCCTGTTAAATTATAAACTTATGTAAAGAATGCATAAAGAGCTGAAATGTTTTACACTGCCCATACTTGGGGTTTTTACTCTTCATTATCCATCTGCAAAGCTGCCAAGATGCTTGCAAAGCTCTCCTAGTTGGGACCCCATTGTTAGATGAGACCACTGACTTGCGTATTGCCCTCACTGAAGAGGCATCTCACACCTCCTTCCCCCACAGGGTTTCCACCGAGAAATCAAACTTTTCACAGGGTTTGGGGTTTGTGTAACTCGTAAATTTGGCATTTGGTCAGAGTATAGGTTCTTAGCACTTTTTGTGGAGGACTGGTGTTGGCTACAGTTTCTTGGGCATAGCTGGGTGGAGCCATCACCTAAGCAGTGGCCAGGACTCATTACTGAATGAGTCCCTGCTTCTTGGGGACTTCCTTGTGGATTGGCGTGAAGTTAGCCCTACTAGAGAGCCTCCTACACACTTACCAGTGCTGTTCATGCAAACAGATTTCTAATGGATAAAATGTTCAGAGAAGAACTACTGGTGCAGTTCACTACTGATGCTTGATAGGGAGTGGGTTTGGTAATGCAGAACATGCAGTTCAGGCAGGCTGGAGGTGGCAGATGATGCTCGAATTTGGCTTGCTGATGTTGGGATCCCTCACAACATCTCAAACCGTGCAGAAAAGAACATCCAGGGGAGCGAGTGCTAGAGTGTTGCACACACGCATGCCCACCTGTAAGTGGGTACCTTCCTTCCAGGAGATGAAGCAGCAGGTGGGAAATTATATTGATATAACCTGAGGTTCATTAAGTTATATGGTTATCTTCTCAGCAATAGAATACATCATTTCTCTGTAACTTCTACCTATCTTGAAAAGGGTGTGTATGCCTAACACTTGTTTGTCTGTGCATTATTTTAACAGTGCTGTACAATAATGATAGGCTGAAGTTTCAGAAACAATTGAAATGGAGATATATTTCAGTGAGCTTTGGAGAGATTAAATGTTTCCTGAGATTCCTAGTCCTCCCGGGCTGTTTTCCATTCACTAATGCCCTTCTCTTTCTCCCCAGCACTCCAGCTCACGCCTGAGTTACCAAAGCAACATTCAGGGATCTTCTCAGTCCCAGAGTACGATGGGCTATTCCACATCATCCCAGCAGAGCTCTCAGTACCACCAGTCTCACCAGTCTCACAGGTACTGAGGCCTGACAGACTGCACTCAGAAAGGAATGGGCTCCAAGCCACAAGACTCCAGCAATATGAAGTTCACAAAGACGAGAAGAACCAAAAATACAGACTGTGATGCAGAATGAAAATTCATCATTGCAAAAGGAAAACTTTACTCACTGAAGACTTTTTTTCTTCCCCTTCCTGCCACCTGCCCCGGCTCTATCCCTTTATTGCCATAGAGGAGATTCTGGAGAAGTTTTCCTTCCTCCCTGCCCCTGCATGTGTTTCATTGTGGTTACTTTAATGAACCCTTCTGATCTGAACCCAGCACTTAAATTCTTTAACCTTTGGAATTTTGAAGGATTCCTGGTGCACCTTCCTTATGCTGTAGTGATTGCCATAAATCTGTCTTTTCAAATCTCTTTGATGGGATTTTAAAGTTTTAAAATCTTGAACTCCCAGGCTTTCAAGCTTGTATATAGTTAGTTTTATACTAGGCAAACCAGTTTAGCTATACAGGTATATTGCACCTTTTTAAAGCACTATGTTATTTTCACAGGATATTACTGTTTTGCTCATGGATGTCAAGAACAGCAAATTTTACTGTTCCAGAGTATTTTACTATTCTGTTTTTATTAGTCTAGTTTTCAGGCGAGGTCTTAAAAAAAAAAAAACAAAATAAAAAAAAAAGAAAAGGAAAAAAAATTAAAAAGAAAAAAAAAAAAGAGGGGAAAAAAAAAGCAACCCAAGTGTCTGCAGCGACAAATACACTTCATGCGACTGGACTGAACACCAGACAAAAGATTGCTGATATTTCTTAACTCATTCACATTGAATTCTTGAAATCACAGTGATCATGCGCTGGCCGGTTTTAACTTAAGCGTTATTTTAAATGAAACCATGACGGTCACTTCAAAAGGAGATGCTTTTGGGATCTGTTGGAACAGAAGAATGGAATGTCTTCCCAGGCTGGACACCAAAATAGTCAGGAAAATGTATTTACTGCCCTCAAGTCTCAGTAGGAGTGTGGCTGATAGGCTTGTTGTTCTGTTAAGCAGCTGATTAATGCATATAAGAGGTCTATAAATTTAGCTTCTCTTTTACGTCCCTGAGTTGGTTTCCTAAATATAAAGGTGATAGAAATACTAAGATTTGCAAAAGCAAATACACTTAATCATTTTATGTCAGAATGAATAATTAAGAAAAAAATATATTGTGTAGTTTGAAAAGCATGTTGAAAATTTGTTCCTTTTTCATGTTTATAATGCATATTCTGTTTCCCTCACATTGCTGTGATTAACCCAGATTAGTTACACCAGATGCGCTTGATTGCACTGAAATGTTTCTTTTTCCCTAGAGCAAACATGTTTTGATTGTGCCTAAAGACTGTAAGTGGATGGGTAGCTGGCAGAAAATCCCCAGTAAATAAGCAGAGTTCATAAGCATAATCAGAGGGTCATTGTCCAACTTCTGCAACCACAGTTATTCGGAAAGACACAACATGTAATTTGGGGCGGCTTCATTTTTTTTTTTTTTTTCCTCAGCCTTTAGAAATAAGGCTGATTCCTGTTGCAGAAAACCTGGAAAAAGAAAAAAAAAAAAGAAAAGAAAAAATAAGTTAATGTATTTAGAAAGCTACTAGCTGTGTAACATCAGCAGGCTTCTAAAATTGCTCGTCTGGGGAAAAGGCAAAGCAAGAAAGGTTTATATGTAAAGAGTGAATGTGCCAGGCCCTTAGACTGCCAAGTGCTTTCTTCTGTCCGGTGTCTGTGCAAGAAATTACAAATACCAGTGCACAGTCACACAGAAATGACGGTCAGACCTAGCAAGATCAGCAATCTGTTTGCTCTGAGGAGAATTTTTTTTTTTTTTTTTTTTTTTAATCACAGCTGGACAAGAGGGAAAAAAATGTATTTCTGCTGGGTTTGATCTCCCCAACACCTTTCGTGCTCTCCTCCCCCCCCTCAGAAACGTGTTGTTTTCATGCCTTTTGTGAGCACTTGGTTTGGTTTGGCCACGTTCGCTGTCAGTTTGGCTTTGACAAGACCACCTTCTCTGGGGAAGAGGCTAAAGCCGGCTTTTGTCACCAAATGGGTGAGAAGATGGTGAAAATGAAAATGAAAAAAGCAATTTGAAGGAAAAAAAGAGTCGCCAATTCTGCAAGGGGCAAAATAATCTCCCAAAGGTTACTTTTCATGTATAGTCCTTGAGATGCTACATATTATATGTACCCTGGTAGGCTGTTTGAAGGAACAGATTTTAATTGTTTCTTTATTCTATTTCAGTGAATCTGGGCTTACATTCTTTCCATAGTGGGAATTTCCCACCTCTTACCAATGTTAGGAGAAAGCACCTTTCAGCTAACGGAGACCTGGCCAATGCCATAAGATACCAGGGTACTGATATTCTTGTGATTTGACTTTTGCTTTTCTGGAAATTAACCTTTGGCAGAGCAATTTTGTTGGTTCCCACCCGGGCTTTTCACCCTTCCCTTCTCTCACAACCCTCTCCTCTCTTCCTTTATAGTTACCTAGCGTTTGGCCTCCCCGTTCGGGAGCCCATAGCCGATCATCAGGATTGAGGTAACGGCAGAGGGTGACGGGGAGACGTGTTGCCGAACAGTCAAGCTGGGCTCTCGTGCCACGAAGGCAAAACCACCGTGTAGCCTAATCCACGCGCGCGGTGTGAAACGTCGCAGTGCTGTAAGGTGCTCGAGCCCAGCTGAGCTTCTAGAGCGACTGCCGGGAGCGCAGTCTGGATGTTTCTGGTGCGTGAGGCGCCGCGGGCGTCCCGCGCCGCAGCCCTCTGCGGTGTGCGCGCGTGGAAGCCGAGCCGGCCCCGCCGCTGCTGGAGCGGGAGAGCAGGCGGAAGCAAAAGCGGCGGTGGTACGAGGTGCGCGGTGCAGCTCCTCGCGCTGCCTTCTGCTTGTGAAACCGTCTGCCTTTCCCGGGAAGCTTTACGTGCATTTTGGGGGCGGGCGACAGTGCTAGCAGAGGGAGCCTCGCTTTTCAGGGGTAACGTCGTGACGTTAAAACGCTCTAAGTGAATCACGTAGTGTGTCATGGGAAGCCAGGACCACGTCATTTTTATATATATATATATATTTTTTTTTTTTAATTTTTTTTTCTTTGCCTGTGCAGTTTTGTTAGTCCACAGTTTTGTCTTAGCCCTTGCTACCCTCACCAAAGTGTTTCACACCGGTACCAAGAGGGGCGAGCGCCGCGGCTGGAGTTTTCTCCTTCCCGTTGGGAGAGTGGGCCCCGAAATGCAGCTTTTCTTGGCTTGGGGCGGCGAAACGGACGAGTGGGGAATGGGATTAGCAGCCTAGTCCGCATTGGTGAAGTTTATGTAGCACAAACTGCACAATGAAGGAAACCTCGAGGGGAAGCTGCGAGTCCTGCACTGTATCTGTGACACTGTATCTGGGGCGGGGGGGCGGCGCGTTCGCAGAGGGAGGGGTGCCAGAAGGGTTCAAATATGTATAATATTTTATATAAACATAATAAGCCTAGTTCCCCTTCATAATCTTCAGGAATGGTACTTTAACACCATTAAGCAAAGAGCTCTTTTAGGATTAAATAAATGTATTGTACATATAAGGCCATACGTACTCTTCTAAAAAAAAAAAAAAAAAAAAAAAAAAAAAAAAAAAAAAAAAGTCGCCGGACAGGAGCGATGTGTATTACTATATGAAAAAAAGTCCTTAATGCACTGTTATCTCCTAAATATTTAGTAGTAAATTAATACTATTTAATTTTTTTAAAAATTTGTCTTGTGTAGACACTAAAAAGTATTACACAAAATGTGGACAGAACGTGTCCTTTTTAACAGCAATTTAAAGAACTTTTTATATATGTAAGGTAGTATACTTTTCAAATTGTTCTAGTTGTATTTTCCCATGTTTACTATTTGTGGAAGTGTGCCTGTCTCTATTCAGTTATTTTTTTTCTATTAATTTCATGCACGCATCTTTCATTTTTGTAGTTTCCATTAGAAATTGTTGTGTATGCGCCTCATGCTGCCACAAAACGCTGCCGCTTCAGGTCTGTGGTGGCCACGTTTAGCAGTGCCCATGCCGATGGGGTAGCAAAACAAAACAAAATATTTGTTTCTCATTCTAGAGTTAAGAGTTTACTGCTTTTAAGTTGTCCTGATGTCACTCTTGAAATGACTGTTAAAACTAAACTGAGTTCATTGCATTTATTTTATATTCTTGGTTGTAATGAAATGGAATTGACTTTGCTTCAGTGTGAATTTTTTTAATAAAATAATATACATTTGTAATAATAATAAAAAGTTCAAATCAAATAAATGTGCTGAAAAGTTTTTTGTTAACACTGGCTTTGGGCTACCAAGAGAGAAAATATAGCCCACAAAATTGCTGTTGTAATTATATTCAGGATGTTTATGATATCATACACCACAAAAAACAAAGCTTGCAAAACCTCAGAGCTGAAATTGCAGCCTTTAAAATGCCCATGAGGATATTCATGCTTGTGTGTCTATCAAACGAGAATGAAGCTTTATGGAAAACAAAATAGCTGGAATGGTTCTCTTAGATTTTCCCCTCTGTTTAAAAGTATTCTAGCATGTCAAACTGATGCCACTTGTTGAGATTTGTCACTACTAGCATGTATGATCTTATAAACTTGTCTTACGGAAGAAAAAAAAAAAAAAAAAAATTGTTCTACCACGTTCTTCCTCCCACTGAGCCATGAAGGATTTCAGCTCTTCCAGATGACAACATGGAGAGCATGAGCTTGAATTTGGTGACATTTTTCAACGTGAATGTTTGGGCCTTGCTAATCTGCGTATTTCAATCCCACCCAATCCTTGTTTCACAAATGGATAGTTATTTCTTCAAAAAAACTGCACCTGTTTTCTCCATAACAGTTGCATGGCTAAGAATGATTGGGATTTATTCGGTTTATGTTGTACCTTTTGCACAAAGGTATAGGTAGGGTTAGACTTTTGCACAAGGACCACGGCAGCAGAGGAATTCTAACTGGTACTTAATGTGTCCAAGGATCATCTTTCTGAATGAGGGGTGCAGACCCTGCTTACAACATGCTGGAGTATTGGAGAAGGATTTAGATGTAGTGGTGACTGAAGGGGAAATGTAAGTGCCTGTAGATTTCAAGAAAATAAATATTTTTAGACGGCAGAAGACCCCTCACCATTTCCTTCCTGCTTCCACGGGAGCGTGCCTACCCTGCGGTTTGGTGGGACGTTGGCACGCTCTCCGTAGCTTTGGCTTGGATGTCCGTCCCTCTTGAAATCCCCGATGTTGGCTCTGTCCCAAGCCCACGTTCTCTCCTCTACAGTACTTCTCACTGCCTTTCCTACTCGGCCAAACAATTTGCAGTATAATCCAAGCTTTCCCCATGCTGATTTCAGTTCTAGCAGCCTCTCTTCCTTGGTCCTTGACCTCTGGACAAGTGGCATTTTGCAGCCACGCAGAAAACTGCAGGGTAGGTTGTTCGCTAGTCTCTGACTTGTTGCCGCACTGGCTCTGCCATCTCTTGCTTTGCATGTAAGCTGCTCTCTACCCTTCTAATCTCCCCCAGAACTTCTTATTTTTCCATCCCTCTTACTCAGATGAAAAAGCCATTTCTGGGGCTGATCATGCCACCAGGTCCACCTTGATCCCTCACCCACCTAGCTTTTTAGGTTTCCAAATAGGCGTTTTTATGCTATTTTCCAATTGCCCCATGTTCCTGGCAGACCTTGTTCCTGGCATACGTTTCTGAAAAATTCCCTCATTAAAACCCCTTAGCTGTGATGTCCACAGAAGTTTAATTTTTTAAGCTGCTGAATCTCAGTTGTTGTACTCATGAATACAGCCTCACTGTTTGGCTGTGCCCTGCAGTCTGTCTGTATCCCCTGTGGTGTCTCTACACCACCTCAACGTGCTCTCTCTGATGGGAATGGCCATCTGGGTCTAATTCAGTCATTTCTTGACCAGTGCTTGCAGGCTTTGCTGTAATGCAGATAATCACTGACAAATAGCTTCTTTCTTGGACACTGTGCAGCAATAATGAGAGAATTCATTTTCCTGCACTGTTTGAACACATTAAACGCTGTATTGATGCCAAGTATTATCATGTTGATCTAGCTCAACTTGGAATTGGAACAAGCAATTGTTCCAATAGCCAGGAAAGGTTGACTATAATTTACTGATGATCAGAACTGATCTACTTAACTACGATTTACCTGCTATTACAATATTTTTCACAGCTAGGAACTGTTTGTTGTGTTTACATTCTGGAGAACTTCATGCCCATCTTTAAATGTGCAGGAAAAAAACACCTTTAATGTATTTTGGTATTTTTATAGTAACAGATAAACATTTTATTGCATAATGACTACAGTGACTATTTTTTCATTTGCGATAAATATTTATTAAAGCAATAATTGTTGGAGGTAGATTGAAACCACCAACAAAGTTATGAAAGATGTGTGTACAGTCATAGCTAAGCTGTTGAAATGTCTGCGCAAGTACCACAGTTTTTATGTAACAGATACCCACAGTAAATATTTTCAAAATTACTATCAGTTATTAATTTAAAGTATGAAAATAATGCCAACAACTTTTATATAACATCCTTGTCTTGGAATACTGCTATGGGATCAGTTTCCACAGGGTTATATAGCATCCTGGTAAGTGTATTGGATGGTCTGTAATAGACCTTTTGGGTGATTATTTTGTAGCATGCTATCTGAAGCATCTTCAGTAGACCACCTGGGATCTTCATCTATTTTTTATGTAATTTTTATCCCGCAGGACACAGGTAACATGTCCTCTTTAATGAAGTACCAAATATGTGAAGCACTGAATTCTTCATAGCTGTCCTCAATAACTTCAGAAGATGGAGTGTTAATTATGGACCAGGTCCTGCTGAAGAATGTATGGCTTAAAAAGTCCTTTCAAAGGCAGTATTTTAGTCTACACTGGTAAGATTTTTCCCTACACCCACACATGGAAGTTCTTTGGGATGCTAGAAAACAAAGTGTGCAGCCTCTTGATCTTGTAAGCTTAGCTTACAAGGTTAGCTGCCTGAAGTTCTCGAGAACCTTAAAAATGTCTTCTTAAATATATTTAAATCACTTCTACTCTTAAAAATAATCTACCATTACGTGGATAATGTGGTACGGCTCTACACTGGAAATATGACCTGTAAATCCGAGGGCCTGACATGAGCAGGCATGGTCATCAATTCTGAATCCTGATGGTGTAAACAAATCTGGTGGTTTAAACAGGTGGAAACTGAACTTTAACCTGTAAACTTAGGTCAAACACGTTTATGGAGAAGTTATCTGTTGCTTTGTTTTGTTTAAAAGAAAAAAAAGAAAAAAGAAGATTGCTGCTTGGTTGAAAACACAGCGAGAGAACTAGAAAATTGAAGGCTCGAAGTCTTACCACAGAAGTCTGCTGTAGTTCTCCAGGAGTTCTCTCTCTGCTTTGGTAGTGCTATGAGATGATACTAAATCGTCAGATTTTACTATTTTTATTAGGGCGTATAGTATTAAAAATATCTGCTGTTCTAAGCTCTAGTGACTATTTTCTGTTCTCAGCCCACTTGAATGAATGGATTGTCCTCGTGGTAATACAGAAGAAGGGAGGTCAGTCACCGTAGTTTGGTTTTGGCAGCAAGGCTCAGGATGGCAACTTGCTCACAGGGAGGATGAGGGACATCAGGGCTTCCCCTTGCTGGGGCGCTCCTTTTGCTGCAGCCGGAGAGATTCAAGCAGACAGTATTGTGCCATGGCATCATGTAATACCTGCTGTTCTTTGGAAGCGTTCGCCTTTGAAAGGCAAATGTCTTATCCCGTAGGTACAGCGTCACAGCTCTAGAAGGCATGCCTGGTAAATGGGATGATCTTCTGGCAAAGCAAGCTGGCTCAGTCACCTCAGAAAGTTTATGTTTGATCTTACCCACACATAAATGCATGAATAGCTACATAATTTATGGTTTCAAAATACTCCCCCCTCATAATAAAGGAACTTTTGTTTAAATATATTTGTGGATTAGATTATCCTGCCAGTGTAGAAATAAATGCCTACCAATTTAAGAAACAATGGGGACGTCTGCTAATGTGCCCTGGTGGTTATATCCCCATGACTGCAACTTCACATGTATCAGAGTTGAGGTACTGCAATTGTATTATGTCTAGGAACTTTGCGATGAGAATAGTTACTCATATTTTTTGCATATTACTTGGTGGGGAGAACAGCATCTCAGTGATCTATGACTCTATGTACTCCACGTACTGCCTTCAAAATCAAATCCAAAGAGCGACAAGAGTAGTACTCAGTCCTGCCCTTATAGAGACTGAGATTTCGATGCATGTGCTACACCTTGCTGAAGAGCCCTGGGGAAGGGAAGGGAAAGGAAGAGAGGGAGGGAGGAATCCCTACTTGCGCGGGATCAGTGGTGGTCTCTGGCCGTGCCTCATGTAGAAGCCAAAACACACTTCAGATTTCAGGATCTTGCCAGCCAGGTGAACTTCAGCAGGGTGCTCCCTTAAATTGTTCAGGATAGTTTCTAAGCCAGCGTGGCTAATAGGATGATGTCAACAGTGATCAGTAATCAAAAAAGAGACCAACAAAAGTTTCCTGTGCCTCTTTTGTCTCACCCACATGCCCAAATGTGGGGTGCGCATGTCCCATTTCCCCAAAATGTGGTGAGAAAGCAGGGTGCCCTGTGCAGCCAAACCAGCTAATCACGCTGAGCGTAACGGTCCCGAGGCTTCACAGAGCAGCCTTGAGACTTACGCCAGGTACTGGTGCGGGGGGCGGCCACGGGCAGAGGCTCCCGGCTACACAACACGACCGCTTCCTCTAGCCGGGTGCGCGGGCAGCTTCCCACCGCGTAGCTGCTGCTGCGCAGCCCAGGGACCTGGCCCAGAGCTGCCCCGTGCCGAGCCAAGGCCGAGCCGAGCCGAGGCCATCTGTGCGCAGTGCAAATCGGAGGCTCCCGCACAGGCGGTTCCATTCGCTTTGCGTGGACGCTGGCCGCAGCGTTTGGAGGCGATCGTGTTAGTCTGCCCCGAGGGCTGCACCGCGGTGCTGAGGTGCCCTCCTGGGCTGTCGCTGGAGCGGCCGGCGACCGCCACGCGCCGTCGCGGGGCCGCTCCAGCTGCGAGGCCTGCGTGCGGAGATGGAAAGGAGAAGATCCGGCTCCCGGAGCAACAGGCCCACGTTGTGCCAGCTGCCAACACGCGCTCCGGTGAGTGGGAGTCTCGGGACTGGGGCCAGCAGGACCTGAGGCAAGAGGGAGGTCCTACTGCTTACCTCAGCCAGACGGGACTGGGGTATTCAGGGCTGGTTTGTTGTTGGACCCTTCGCAAGCCTAGCGACTCTTTGGAAAAAGCCTTTGAACCCTTCCAAAGCCGGGTGGAGGCGCCAGCCGTTGCCCAAGCGCGCGAGCAGAGCGGTGCCAGCGGCGAGCAGCCGGCCACGGGCACGCAGCCGCTCCTGCCCCCCACGCGCGCCGCACCCGCGGAGCAACCGCAGGGCCTCGGGGCACCAAGCGCAGGGCTGGCGAGCGCCGCGTGAGGACCTGCTCGCTCCTCGCCGAAAGAAGAAAAGAAGCGACGCACCAAACCGCAGTAGGTAAGTGGCGGAGTGGCCTGCGGTACCCATCTTCCGACACGGCTGGGCCCTGCTGTTGCTCAGAAGGTGCCTGCCAAGCCCCATGCTAGGGTCACGGATGGGTTTTGGGAGGATTTTTGAAGCATGTCCTAGAGCTGCTCTGCCATGTCCCAGGTCTAGACTTTATTTTGCTGTGTTTAAGGTCTGTCCTTAAAAGGGGGATGTGCGATAGCTGGCAGTTCCAGTGTTTGTGCCGCAGCCTCTCCAGCTGCGGCACGTATTTCAGAGTGTGCCTTTCAGAGCCTTCACGGGATTATCACCTTTGGATTCAGTGACATGTGATGCCGTCGCGGATGGACACCCTCTCGGCAGGCCGCTGTGGGAAAGGGCGGCCTTTCCCGGAGGGAAAGGGCGAGCTACGTGGCAGAGGGCAGAGCTGGTTGTAAGAGGCAGCTCAGCAGTCTCACTCAGCCGCGGAGCTCCATCTTCTGCCCAGAGGACACCAGCCTCGCTGAGGGCACACGGCCCGTCAGGCTGGTGCGAACCTGGCTTCCTAGCCACGACGGGCCAGAGAAAGCCAGCCAAGGCCTTGCTCGCTTGGGGCTCCCGACGCCCGCTTACGCAAAGCCTGCTTTGTGCAACCCTCAGCTGCCAACAAGCTGGAGGAGCTCTGCTGGCACTTCTGCCATCGTAAATCTTCTGATGGGACTAGATGGGATAACGACAAGATGATTCTGACGCTGCTGACAGAGGGGGGCAGTAGAGGGGGCGAAGCAATGAGGGAGTCGCTGGAGTTGCCTTGCTGTGCTGCAGGATGACAGCCCCAAGTGGCAAGGAGGGGGCGACCAGTGCTCGGGAGGGGGCCTGGCCGCCCCCTTCGTGCCACGGGGACGCCCGGTCTGTGGCCGTTTGGTCCCCTCCTTGCGCTGGGGCCTGCAAACATACCTGCAGCCCCAAAGTCCCCGTGGCAGCTGCTCTGGGAGAAGGCTAACAGCAAACAACCTACCCCGCATCTCTGATTACCTCTGCACTCCACAGGAGGAGGGCAATAATTGGTCCTTCCGGTAAAGCCCTTCAAAGTGAGCACTTCTACTTCATTTTGCAGGTGCTGACAGAGAACGAGCATGGAGTTATTTAGACATGACACGAACAAACCATGTCAGAGCACGTTGGAGCGGCTGACGTTGTGAGGAGAGCAGCGGCAGAGGATGCCAGGCCTCGGGAGGTGCCCTTGGCGCGTTGGCGGAGAGCCGTGCTCCGCACCTGCCCGCGCTCGGAGCGCGCATCACCCACCTTCGCACGGGCAGGTGGGAGCTGCTCCGTTGCTCTCTTTTGAATCACTCTGCATTTCTCTGCCACCTGAGCATGCGTTACCAGGCACGTGTGTGAGTTTATGTGTGTGAGACCCAGCGAGCCCGGTGGGAATGGGCTGCACTGACTTTGTCTTGGCTTCAACTACTGCTCTATGATCACAGGCGATTCTGCAGTACAGTTTCTCCTAGTTTCCATTTTTTTGTACTAGGATCCACAGTGAGGGATCGGGAGCCTGCTTTTGACTCCTCCATTGGGCTCTTTCCTTGGAGCCTCAACCTCACTTCTGCTTGTCTCATAGTTGGGCAGTGAGACCTTGCAATAGTCACCACTGTTGGATCACAGGGGCGGTGAAGTTGCCACTTATAGTGATTCCTATTCACTGTCCAGAGAGAGCCTGCAAATTTCTGGCCCATGGTGTAACAAAGTGTAAAGGAAGAAGTCGCTTCTGATCTGTTTAATATAAAGAGTCTAACTGCATATAACCAGGGCCATGGTGGAGAAGAGGAACAGCATCTTGGGAGGAGGATTCAGAGCCCAGGAGACGGGATGTTCGGCAGCAGCAGTTGCTCTCTAAGTCTGGTGTGACTGCACGCGGAGGGAGAAACCTGCAGCCTGGAAGCAGAGGGCATGAAATATCTCGAGTTGTGCTGGCCCGGAGGTGTGAACCATCCAGCGGGATGAGCTCTGGGGGCACCTGCAGGTAAGCTACAGAAAACAGAGCCATCGCTGTCCCAAACCCCCACAGCTCCAACAGTGCTCTGCCCTGTGCTTCTCAAGGCGTGCAGATGCTCATCTCACATACACGCCCCTTTGCAGGAGGCTGATCCTCACTTGCCGTACTCCAGCTGCAGTTGTGCCTTGCAGGGAGGTGATGCTGTTTTCAGTGTGCAGACTGGTGCTCTTGACCCTCCTTTTGGTGTGATGTAGCAATTCCTGCTAAGGGTGTGATTGCTTTCCTGGCACAGAAGAGCTGGTGCAGCTGCAGGAGCAGAGAGGTAGCACGTAGCACAAACGCTGTACGGGTAGAGCTGCCCTGGCAGTGGGCTGTGCTGCAGCTCTGCCAGGCTCGGGAAGAGGACAGGATTTAAAGCGTGTTTACCTGCCTGGTGTTGAGGCTGAAGAAGACAGTCTTGTGGCTGCCCCTTTCCACACCATCTTGCCTGGGGCATCACGTCAGGTAGTGCAAGGGGAGAGCACCCTCTATCTGCCCTGCAAACCCTCTATCTGCCCTGGTTAAGCTGGGAACAATGGTGCTAAACCTCTCTGTGCCACTATGGGTTTGCCTGTAAGGGGAGAGCCACAAGGAGAAACCCTCTCTGCAAGAGCCCAGGCCCTCCAGGGAGATGCAGTGGAAGGGCTGAAGTGGGTTTACCCGCGGCAGTGCGAATGGGCTCGTGGCAGGTGTGCTCAAGTGCAAGAGAGCTTGAAGGAAACCGGACCAAAGGATCTTGCAGCGGCCCCACGTGCACTTTGCGGTGCCCCCTGCTTGCGTCCTGCGCAAAGAGCTCAGGCAGCAGGAACCCACCCCAGGGCAAGGAGGTAAAAGGACCCTGAATGTGACGTTCTGGTGCAGCACCTATTTGTTCCCTGGTGTTGACATTGTATCTTTGGTCATGTCCCTCTTTTCCTTTACAGACTGAGTGCAGAATTTAGTGTCAGCATTTCAATATGAATGTGAAACAAAAACCGCTCTTGCAGTGACTAATGCACACTTACATTGTGAGCACCAGTGAGGAAAGAACGAATTTCAAGTTAGAGGTGCATGGGCACAAACAGTGCAGGCATGAAATCCTGCATGGTTTCCATTAATACCTCAGTATCATTAATAAATGCCAGCACAGGAGCCTCTGAGCTCAGCTGCCACAGGCAAAGTCTGTGGTGCCGGCTCTGCCTCTGCTTGGCGTGGATGATGGGAGCAGATAACCCTGTGTGATGCCAGAGGTGAGGGAGGTGGTATCCAGCCTGCTCTTTCTTTCTTCTACATTTTCACAGGGAAATGTTTGTTTGGGCTAAACGGCCATCAAGTAAGAGTAGCGGTACTGCCGGTGTTCAAACCCCACACCCCTGCGCGAGCGTCACTACTCACTGGCTCTTTGTCCACTTGCTAGAGTGCCGCGCGCTCCTGCAAAGCGTCGCGGTGGCCACGCGCTAGGCTGCGCTTGCTCCAGCTGCGGCTGGTGCCTGTGCAGGGTGAGGATGAGGGTGCAGGAGAGCGGCAGGGAGATTTTTCTCCCTTTGGATGGGCCAGAGGAGCTCAGCAGCCAAGGTGTGGCTAGTGAGGACCTCTGCCAGGGGTGGCCTGCCATCTGCTGGTTAGTGCCATGGGATGGATGGAGCCCGAGTGGAAGCTGGAAAAGAAGGCAGTTTACCCTGGCATGAAGGAGACTGTCTTGGAGCTGTGCTCAGTCTCCATAGTCAACAGCTCCTTACCTCCAAATGGGCTTCCAGGGACCACGGTGCTGAGCAGGGACAAGGACTAGCCTGTCTCCTGTGGAGATTCGTGGCCCTCAGCTCTCCTATATTTCAGGCCTCCGCACTTTCCTTCTGAATAAGGGACATTGGTGCCTTTTCCCTGGGGATGGAGAGGACACAGGAGGATGGTGCCCTGGCAGCAGAGCAGCTTGGCATTTGGACGCCTTGCTCCAAGGCTGGGCCCCACGCCACTGCCCACCTCCCATCCGCGCAGATCTACCCCACCGCTCTGCTGGGGCACGCGGCTTGGCTGTGGCTTCAGCGGGCCAAGGGCAAGGCCAGAAGGGGAACCAGCAGCCCCGGGGGCTGAGGCCGTCACCCGTCCATGCCTGGAGCGACACCGGAGCCAACGGCAACCTGCTGCAGACGGCGAAGGAGCCGCCGAGCGAGGCCCCTCTGCGTGCGGGACGCGCATGGCCGGGCTCTTCAGCCGCTTCTGATGAGGCAGCGTGAGCTCTCGGAGCTCCGGCTGGCGGCGGCAGTGGTGGCCAGATCCGTTTAGGTCCCCGAGAGTTTTGGTGGCCTGGGGCCCGGGCAGCCAGGCGAGGGCCGTGTGTGTGTGTTCCCAGCGAGGGAAGGACAAGGCGCTGCTTTGTGACGAGCGCCTCCCCGCGCCGTATCCGCGCCACGGAGAGCATCAGCGCGCCGCCTGCGCCTTCGCACTTGCACTGGGCACCTGTCCCGCTCATTGCGCTGCACGTGCTTTGCCTTCCTCACGTCCGAGTTCTCCGGTACCCTCAGAGCCCGGGCTGCCAGGGACGAGCACGGTCTCCTCGGGCCGGCCCTGCGTGCTGCACGGCGGGGATGGCTGGGCTGTGCTCCCCGCCAGCGGCAGCGCTTCCCTCCTGCAGACGCCGTGCTGCTCACCGCCGGCAAGCCTGGCAGCGGCCACCCGGAACGCTCAGAGTGGGCACGGGGGCTTTCAGACGGAGAGCAAGAGGCAGCCTCTGCGCCAGCGGGCACTGAGCACCGGCCTTGTGCTTGGCTTGGTCCTGCTTCTCTTTGCTCAGGATGTTTTCTCCCCATTTGATAAAAGCTAGGCCGGAGTAAACTGCCTAGTATTGGCCAGTGATGTGGTGTTTTTATTTTTATTTCTCTGTCCCCTCCTTCCTCTTTCCCATTAAGGCTGAATTAGGATGAGGTTTGTGGACGGATGGTTTGTAGCAGTGACTGGACCCTGGCTGTGATCAGGGGCGGTTGTAAGAGACAGAGATTTTGGTGAGTCTTTCTGAAAGTTTGTGGTACTCCAGTGTATCCCTCCAAGAAAAGAACAGCCCGTTTGTCTGCTGCAGCCCTTCTGTACAATTTGAGCCATCTCTGAACTAGAGCTACACATGGGCCGCTCAGAAATACACCCAGGAGTGGTTCTGGTAACTGGAAAACAGATAGTCCTGTACGTCAAGTCTGGCTGCTACCAGAATGATTGCTATAGCTCCGAAGGACAAGGAGAGAAGATATATGAGATCTTTTTTCTAAATTTCAACTTTGGTATTTTTTTTTTATCCCCTGGTTATCATGGTGTGACTCGTTTGTCTCACTCAGGTGTGCTGGCTGTGTGGCTTTCATGGTGAATTCTGCAAGGCAGAATTGGTATTACCCAACGCGAGGAGCTCGCCATGGCTGCCTGGCAGGGACGGCCCTACCGCAGGGCCTTCGCAACGGCCTTCGGAGCTCCACGCACGGCCTCCTGCTGAGGCAGGTATCCATAGAGGGAGAAGGGTGCAGTGACTGTAGAGAGAAGGACGACTGTGTATGAAGATGGCCTGTACATGCTGTGTGTCAGACATTCACTATAAATCTGTAAAAGCTCACCGTTTTTTCTTTGCATTATAGTTTCTGGCTGTGTTTCTGTATTTCCCATGACTCAGGTCTGTTGAAATAGCTCTGAGCATTAGAGCTGTTGCACAACTTCAGATAACACTGCTATTCTTGCCTAATGGCAGGAGGGTAGTAATGACAGGTTGTTACAAAAAATATCTGTGGGGAGAGATACTGATTTTGTTTTCTTGTTCGTTTTAAGTCGAACTGATATATTTGCATTCGTTGGTGCCAAATATTTTGGCTTATTTTCCACATAACCAAACACAGTTTACTTTAAAATGCAGCCTCAAGCAATCCCTGTGTTTCATCCACTGCTGAAAATCATATAGCAGAGACAAAAGAATTCAGATGCTTTCAGGAAATAGTGCAAAGATGCTCGGGACATTGATGTCTGAAATGCAGTTCTCCCAGGAAACACAGAGTCAGGGGAAAGAAGTAAGAGGACCTCCCTAGCTCTGCTGCTTCAGCGCTGCAGCCCCTTGCTGCGCTTCACCGAAGCCATCAAGGTGGTGGTTTCGGGCTGCCCCTCAGTGAGGAGCCACTTCCCCAAGAGCCAGCAGCTCTGAGGGTTTCTGCGTCACGGGCCCCACGCTGAGACCGGCTGCTGCTCGAATTGTGCGATGGTCTTTCCCTCTGCCCTCCAGCCTCCCTGCCTGGCATGCAACAGGCAGAGACCCCTTATCCTAGTGTTAGCATTAAAAAACATAATCTCTATCATTAAAAATAGAGGGTGTCCTTTCCCATGACAGCAGTGCACGCGTCTCTGCTGCAGGAGCATGGCCCCTGTGTCCTTTGAAGGCAGTGCGAGGACTCCCGCTGGCTCCCGGCCCGGGCCGGCCATCCCTGCGGAGCGCTGCGGTGCCGCCTGCTCTCCGACCGGGAACCTGACACCGGGGCGCAGGGCGCGACAGCTGCAGCAGTCACACACCAGCGAGCCGCCTCGAGGCTCACACAGGGGCACAGAAATGAACTGCGTCTCAATATAACTTACTACGGTCAGCTAAGCCACGCTTTGCGGAAGAAAATTATGCCCTCAAAATTATGCCCGTGTCTCCTAAAGCTGCCTTTCCATCGAGGCATTCTGGAGATGCAATAAAATCTTAAAAATGTGTCAGAAAAAAACAAAGTGTTTATATATATATATACATATATATATATATATAGTGTCACAGTAATCCCAAATAGGGCTATAATGCACAAATGCGAGAGACACGGTTTCTTAAACAGGGGCTGTTTATGCAAGCATTTCCTTGCTGGGCCTGCTGGGAATACAGCCATGACGGGGAAACGGCATTTGCAAACAAATGAGCGGAGAGACACTGGCAAGTTCTCCTCTTGGAGGGAAATTAGCATTTTAATATTCTGCACAGGGCTTTGCCAGGCAGCCGGGACGCGTAGGTATTGTGTAATAATGACACCGATAATTAATAATAAATCTGATGCTGAAATGCCGTGGCGTCGGGGCTGGCTGAAATCCCCACCACACACTGGTGGCCCAGAGGTTGCGAGTGCCCAGGGCGTGCAGGGTGCTCATGGCCAGGGGTGGGCACCGAAACCGCAGCTCTCCACCCTTTGCGGGTGCCCGGCTGTCTGTGGCAGGAGGGCAGCGGCTGCACGGATGGCTCCGGGCTGAGGAGCATCTGTGTGTGGGGATGGACATGTTGGGTATATGTATATACGTGCATGTGTATGTGCGGATGTACAGGTGCAGGTGTATGAGCATGCACATATGTGTATACTGAGCTGGCAGGGAGTTACCTCTGGCATGGGGCTTTGTTACTTTTCTCTCTGCTACCTCCCCAATGGATGCCAAGGCAGGAGAGGTTGGTGGCATCCAAAAGGAAAAGAAAAAAGAGGTAACTAGCCCTGCGTAGTTACACCCCTGTAATAGCGGCAAAGCGAGGCCAGAACCCCCCCAGCGCTTGATCGCACTGGGCTGCCAGCAGCACCCCAAAGCACCTCCATGCCCGCCAGGGTGGTGGGGTTGCACTGGGCATTTTGCAGGGCCACCCATGGCATGGCACAGCACAAGCCACCGGCATCTGGTGACAGGGAAAGGGGCTGCGAGGAGCTGTCTGATGCCATGTGCACGGCAGGGCAGCCACCCGAGCCTGCCCCGGGGCCGCCGGCAGGGCTGAACCCCCCTCAGTGAGTTAGGAGGGGAGAAGCCCTGAAACCACCGCACGTGGTTGTCCACCACCAGCTCGTCACGGGGCTGCTGATCTGCTCTGAGAGTGGTTGGGTGCCTCCTGCAGCCCCTTAGCTGGACGGGACCTCTGAGGGGAATAAAGCACGCAGATTTTGCCTGAAACATAAATAGAAGGATGGAACGGCTGCCAGGAGCATATTATCCTAAACGATGTTTTCCATCTAACACCTTGGCACCGGCCAGGTGCCCTCTGCTTCCCTCTGTCCTCACAGCTTTGGTTGTCCTCAGCTGTACCGGAGCAGCCGCAGGTCGGCCCTGCCGAGCCGGCTGCCCTACGCTGGCCACAGCCCCACAGCTCCGGCCCCTGCGGCACCATCGGACTCCTTGTGCCGCTGGGTGGGACGCGAGGGACCGCGGGGCTCAGGGTGACAGCGGCCCGGCCACGTGCTGGCAGGGAGAGGTGCCCGTGAGCGCTCGGCTTCTCCCCTCGGGCCGCGCTGGGACGGGGGCCACGGTCGGGCAGCCACCGGCTCAGTTTATGGCGTGCCCTGCAGTCCGCAGGTGCTTCCCCTCCGGCAGAAATACAACGCAGCGTGTGCTGTCATCGGGAAGGCACGCCGGCTGCCCCGGCTGCCAGCAGGGCCACGGGGGCCTGTGCCGCTGGGGCCAGGAGCGGGGCCGCTGTCCCCAGGACCTGGCGGGGACAGGGAGACTGTCCGTGAAGGCCAGCAGCCCGAGGCCGCTGCCGCACGGGCCCCAGCGCCCGAGGCCGCGCGGGCCGCTGCCGGACGGAGTTCAGCAAAAACACAAAAGCACCCCCTCGTAAAGACAGCGTGTGTAAAAGAGCAAAACCACTCAGGAGAGATCACTAGCGCAGGGCCAGTGCCTTCCTCCCATGAGAAGCTCCTCTGGCACCTGGGTGAAGACCAGTTACTTACTCAAGATAACAAGGGCTTAATCAGTCCTGGTGTTGGTGGTTGGATCTCCACCTGCTTCGGTCTCATCCCAGGAGTGTCAGATCGAGGCTCCACAGGTGCTTTTACCCCCTCCAGCAGCCTGAGGAGTTTGGTTATGCAGCAATTTGCTCGCAGGAGGCAGAGCTTGAGTTTTTCATATGCACAACACATCCCACGACGTCCTCAATCGCAGGACAGCCTCTGCAAAGTGTTTCTCGTGCTATCTAGGTGCCACGGCAACTAATCAGCGGTGGGCACAGCGCGTGCCTCTTTAGCCAGGAAGCTGCAGTCTCACCCCTCAGGCATTTCAGCATAATGTGCTTCTGATGTGATTTTGCTGTAAAATGTATCCATTGCCCTTGCTTTTTTGCCTTTTCTTTTCCTTTTTTTTTTTTTTTTTTTTTTGCTTTAATGATGATTCTTGCCATTCTCCCAAGAACCATTTGCCAGCTGCAGCAGCTCGCTATTCCTCACACATTTCTGATACGGAGAGGCTAAAAGGCTAAAAGCGGGACTTCATTTTGTAGAAGGTGTGAAATGCAAGGGCTGGGGCTGCTAGCTGCAATTTCTCGGTTACCACGTTGTCACCAGAGGCCTGAATGCTCTTTTCTCTCCTTGCTGGGCCTGGCCAGGATAATCTCAGCCTCAGTGCTCTGTACAGGAGTTCCTGAGGAGGGACTGAGATCATTGCTCCTTGTTTAATCACCTGTTTGCCGTCATTGTTTTATGTTCTGTTTTTATACGTATATTTTGGAGATCTTTCTCTGAGGTCTGCCTGGTTGGGTTTTGCTTCTTTTATGGGATTTGAAAATTATTGGCTGATGTTTCTTCTCTTAGTTTGGTAAAATGTTTATGGTCTCTTGCTAAATTCAAACAGTTCCTCTCTAATTTGGGTTTCTGCTTTCTTCAGACCCTAAAGAGACAGATACATTTTGAGTTGTCTGGAAATTGTACTGTGAGGGAAAAAACATACCACTAACTGCAGTTAACTGTGCTATAGGTAAGGCTGAAATAACCCCGATAGCTGTGTACTCTTCTGGGGCATTTAATCAAGGTTGGTCTATTCTCGGACATTTATTTCACTGTTTGTGTTAGAGGGACCACAGGTTTTTAGATCTGTGTTTTCATAAATATGTTACAAGCTCATTTTGGTAGCATCTTAATGCTTATAACTTCATGCTTAGCACGACTGACCTGAGCCTCATGTGTTTTGAATCTCATTTCTGTGCTTCCTGGGGTAACTTCTGGCAGACTGCTAGCCCAGTCTCCTAGTAGCACTAGGAAGGGTGCAGAGGATCCTGCTGAAGTGGTGAGAACTGAAGTGCAGATTTCCAGGTGACGCTATTCTTTGCCTTTGAAGACTTCCCCTCCTGCGTCTGAAGGCCTCTCATTCAAGGAGACCTGCTGGGCACCATGAGGTGCCTGTGAGCTACTGTTGTTCCTCTTGCAGACCATGAGCTTGACAAACCCCAGCATTCACGAAATGCTTTTATGGGCATCAAAGCCACAGCCTGGAGCTCGGGTGGAGTCAGATCCAGCCAAAAAAATGATGAGCTGGTGACAGAGTAATTTTTCAGGTAATGGAAATGTGAACATCCAAGAAATGCACCAGCCTAAAATAGCTACCAGGTGCCTGGTTGAGAGCACGTTAGCAATGGTTTCAGGACAAATAAAATATTCACACATGTAATCCATACAGCTTCTTGGATCAGCATGACTGTTTAGAAAAAAATGGAGGACAAATACAGGCTGCAGTCCTGCTTCTTGCAGTCACTCCTAGCGTGCCTGCAAGATTGTGTAGTGTAGTTACAGCTTGTTGACCTGTCAGCCTGTGCTCAGGACCACGTAATTCATGACTACACCAGTCTTGTCCCAAGCCAAATGAGTATGAGTAAATTGGCTATGGCAGGAATTTTGCCATTGCAATTTCAGACAAGACTTAGTTAGATATGCTATAATTGTTCTTAGGTTTGGGTTACTTCTTAAAATTTGCAGTAGACCTTAAGTGGTGTACTTTTCTTGCACAAACCCAGCTCTGAAGGCAACCTCTAAGAGCTGGAAGTGTGAGAGTGCATTTTACACAGATCAGTATTTTTGCTTTCCAAATTCTACGTGAGAAGTTTGTAAAATAAAGCAAGCTTTTCAAAAAACAAACAAAAAATGTGATCACCAAAAGTTCCTTTATGAATTTCCTTTGTTGAGATGGCAAGCGTGTTATTTACATTCTTAGCAATAAATACATTTCCTTGATCTCTCTGACATACTGTGCAGTTGCCATGAAGAGGTTTGCTTTCAGGCCTTTGCAATAATCCAAATAAATATATAAAGGTTTGCACTAGGAAGCAAGTGATGTAGACAAAGCTGGAATTTTCGCAGCTAAAATCTAACCAGGAGATGGGATTTCCTCTGTGAAACCAAGGACTGTGGCAAGGCTTTCTGCAGTCAGCATCTAAGAGGGATGAGGATGTCTGGAAACTGAATTACCCTTGGATTTTCTTTTTTCTTTTTTTTCCCTTTTTCTTTTTTTTTCCCAATCTGTTCTCAAACAGGTCTTTATGCTGCCTCCCCCATTCTCCAGTGCAGACGCACATCCTGAATGGAGATGAAGTATCACCATCTACTGGTGGCTGAAAGGATAATGCCAGAAAAATTTAAGAAAGATCATGAAATAAAAGAAGCGACTGTGATTTTGGCAGGTACCCGCGTGAGGTGCTGCAGAGAGCCCGGCCCCAGGCAGTGGAGGGTGGCTTGGTGCTCTGCTCCACACAGCCTCACCTTGTGCTTCCTCTCTCTCAAGCCTCCTTGGGCAGGGCAGCCCAAGCCTGGCAGGGTGTTGCTGGCTCCCTCCTGCTGTGCTTGCACCTGCCTCATGGTGACGGGTGCAGAAGGGGACCTTCCTGGCCCGTTTGCCTGCGAGCTGCGTGCTCAAATGGATGACACTCTGACTGGAGCCCTTCTGACTTGGTGGTGGGAAACGGGAAGTGAAGGCCATGGCCATGAGCTGCAGTGCCCCTTCGTCCCTGCAGGAAGGGGTCTCAGGTCTGCTGCCTGCAAAGGGCTCCTGCTAGCTGGGCAGCTCCCCGGCTGCCACAGGGAGGTGTCAAGGGCTGGAAGGGCTGCCCAGCAGGGACTTCACTGCTGTCCTTGGCCGGTGAGTGGAGAAAAGTGCAGCCGTGGCTTTATTTGCTCTCTCAGGAAATCCCCCAGCCTCCGGCTGGGGACCCACAATTCGTGCACAGAGCTTGGCAGGTGCAGGTGGCACGTGTATAAGCCTGTATAAGCCTGGTTGGAGACGGAGATGGCAGGGACAAGCTGCTCCTTTGCGTGGAAGGCACTGAGTGCCAGAGCAGTGCTGGGCAGGGCGGTCTTTTGCTCAAGGGTCCCGCTGCCAATCTATTCCTCCCTCCTGAAGACCATGAGAAGCAGTGGTGCCTACACAACACTGCTGAAGTGGCTCTGGGGCCTGGGTACTTGCTGAATGGAGAGAGCTCCTGCGCAGAGCGGAGCATAGGAAAGCAGGTAGGGAGCTCACTGAGTGGAGGCTACGTGAGGATTTTGTGGCAAGGGTCATTTTGTTCATTAGTAGCGGCTCCTGATGGGTTTCCCCAGGTGTCTGTGTGGCTTGGCCTTCTAATAAAACCTTCCCTTTGGTTTCTGTGCAGAGCACATCCAGCTTGGCACTCATCCTGGGCATTGCAGTACAATGTGGGCACACGGCTTTATTCCCTACAGGGCCATTTCCCCCGTTTACTGGCTGCTTCTCTGAAGCTTGTGCCAAGCTTTCATTGCTGCTGTGGGCTGCTGCCAGCCCCCAGGCTTCGTGTGGCCGTACTCGGGCTGAGGCCACAGCATGGAGACCGTTTGCGCTTGTGCTCACGGGGGAGCTGTTGGGAAAGGCACGTGGGAGGTGTCGCCTTTTCCCAAGGAAGGGACTTGGGTCTCCGGTGTTGAAGAGGAATTCCTAGGAAGAGTAGTGCCTGGCATATGGGTTGTATTGACATTTAGGATGGACACCACCAGGTCTGACTCAGTCTTGTCTTTGCTTCTGATTGCTAGCTGAAGGAATCTGCTGTGAGCCATCGCCATACGTGACATTCTTGTGGTCCATCCAGGGTTCTGGTGCAGGGACAGAAGAAAGCGGGACTTAGAGCTAATCTCTAGGTTGTTTTAAGCTTTGCATTACTGAGGACACTATGGCTTCTCTTTAAGCACTGCAAAATTGCATTGCATTGCAATTTTGAATTTGAAGCTCCTTCAAATTGCACAACCTATTGCAACACAACATGACGTTTAACCACATGACCATCTGCTAAACAGTAATTTCTCAGGGTAAACATATAGATGGGTAGGATTAAGGATGCAGGGTCAACTGTACATCTAGTTTCCCAAAAATTTCTGCCCTCAATAGTTTTAACAAAAAAAAAAAAAAAAAAAAAAAGCCAACCAAACAAAAACCCTGCACTTAAATAACATAATGGTTTTACATGCACATATATCCAATGACAGAAATGGAGTGTGGTCATAAAATGGAGCCAGTGCAAAAGGACAGCAGCCCTAGAAGATGAAGCAATTGTCTTTCTGGGACAGCAGAGAAGGAAACATTAGGAAATGGGATCTTCTCCGAGACCGGGAAGTGCGGCAAAGCATTTCCTTGCCTACGGCAAATGCAGCAGCTGCCTCCTGTCTGTCCCAGGAGGCAGGGTAAGACTCAGGTTCATTTTCCTGGGTCATTGCTGCTATAGCCAGTAAGATCATTGTTGTTCCCAGATTATTTTGCATCCACATATTTTCACAGGAGCCAAAACAAGAAATTCAGAATGGCAAATGAGTAATGTCTAATCTCAGAGCTTGGTCCAAATATCTTCACTGTTTTTTTCCCAGCCTCCATGAGACATAAGGGAGATTTATGCACAAATCTACAGTTTTCAGGTATTAAACGTGTCCTTCAATGTATGAGTGACTGCAGAGGGGATATCTGTATGGCTTGTGAGTGTATCTGTGGACCATATGCTATGTTATTTGTTCCAGTACTAGCGTTTTGCAGTTTATTTTGGCTATCCCTTTAAAGAAAAAAAAAGAGTATTTCAAGAATATCAGTAAATCTGGCATTGTTTTGTGCATTTAGATTATTTTATGCTTCTCTGAAAGGTTTTACAAAATAAAAATACTTCTAAAAAGGCATTATGGAAATACCCTACAACTGAAAAAAAAAAAAAATTAAAATTTGTGCCTCGGCCATTTTTCACTGTTTTGTTGGCAACTGCTAATGTTGGATCAGGGGGAAAATATGCTCCAAAGTACATTTTGCAGTGACTATTTTGGACTCAATTGCTCATTTGATTGTGCCAAGCAGATCAACATACAAAACACCTTATTAATAAAAATTCTTCCACGTGTTCACAAAAGCAAAATCTGAGACCTATTTAGGCAGAGAGCCACTTAAAAAATATTCTACGCCCTTGAGTCATGCGCACTACAAATCCAGCTGTTTAGTTAGTTCTTTGCCATGTCCATGCCCACAACTTTGCTTTCTTTTGTATTGTTGCTTGGTGAAATTGAGGCATCTGGGACCCTGGGACTCCCCTGACATTGCAGTTTTTATGTTTTTCCCTCTGGTGTCTGTTGAACTGAGTGACTTTTATATCAGCTTTGTGAAGAAGCAGTGCTCCATATCCACCTGTGAGCAAGGATCCTTACACATCCTTCGTGTCCTTGGAACAAGCTGAGCCAAGAGGCTGAAGTTGAGGACAAGCCGTGATTCTTCCTGCATCTTTGCTGAACACATGGACTTGAATGAGGCTGAAGGGGAGGGATACATAAAAAATGCTCTGGTGGTGTGGCACTGACAAATACAACAGTGTTTGAATTTTTGCAGTGCAAGGAGAAATTAAGAATGCAATGCAGGAACGGGGTAATTTTGTCACATCTGGGTAACTTGGAAATGACCAGCTGGAATTGTACCAGCTGTTTCTGAATATGTCATCATTAAGGAAGACAACTAAGGAGAGTTACAGTCCAGAAATTATTTTGGTATGAAGCTTTAAACACATGAGTACATGTTCCTCATGGAAGTGCCAGCTGTGCCCTGGTGTCTCTGCTGTCATTCTATAGAGAAGAGTTGATCAGCGCTTCCATCTTGAGCATGATCTTTTGGTAGAGATTTATTTTGAAGATATGGTCCCTGGCTTTTAGCCAAGGCTCCTTGTAGTTTAAGAATTGAAACAGCCCTGGAGCTGCATGCTCTGCCTTGCAGGACTCGTTATTGCTAGTTTAATATGATTTAAAAAAATATGCAAGGATGAAGGTTGCTGGGGGGGGTACTAGTGGGAAGTCAGATGCAGGGTACGAGAGGATGTCTCACTCTCAGTCCTTACCCTGAGGTTGTCACTTCTGTGAGTGTCTTTCTGGCAACAGATTCATCTGTTGAGCTTAATTGGTGTTATTGTGAATTACAGTGTTTATCCGAACTATAATTTTCTCTGCAAAACAATGTGCCCAAGACAAGGATATCTGCAAGACCTGGAAAAGTTTTCAAGCCTCAGGAACTTTGCAGTATTTTGGAGAAGTGGGGCATCTCCAGTGCATGGGAGAGAAGCTAGGAACAATCTCTTATTTAGCAGTTCTTAAGTGACTTAGAAACCTAAGCCCTGATTAAAAATAGATAAACAAAGATGAAGGCATTTTAGGGGATTCAGGTTTCATTACAAGCTCAAACAGCACTGTTTTCTTAAAGCACTTTTGGGAAAGCTACCCTAGAGTACATTCCCACTGACTCAATGGTTAAATCTAGATTTGGATCACAAGTAACTTTCTCGCAGAAAGAGTATTTAAGGTTTTATGGATTTCAAGTGACATTTAAATAAACTTATATCTGCAAAAAGTCTCTGGATGTGTTATAATCCTGCTACAGTAATTCTTAAGTAAATATTTATCTACTTTAAACAGGAAAGCTGAAACAACTGTGCTATTCTGAGTAGAAAGACTTACATTTGAAAGCTTGCTCATTCTGCTAACACCAGCAGCAGGGTTAATGGCCAGCCTGGTGACAGTGACTGCTCTAGATATGAATAACCTCAATAAATATGAAAACCTGATCTCAGATGCACTGTTATAAATCCAAATAATTTCCCTGCTAGCAGAAGAGTTATTCCATACTGCTGCTGTATTAAGATATGTTCTTTGCAATGCAGCTTCCATTGATACTGTTATATTGAGTAGCTAGGATTAAAAAATCTGCCTCCTATGGTTTAGGTTACAATTAGGTCCTTGATTTTTGAAGTAGCTCTAGTTCCATACATTGCGATGAAGCAAACCAAGATGCAAGTTCTGCTAAGTGGTGCTACATTGCAGATTTTCAGATGCTTGATAGAAACGGACTTCAACTTATCTGCTGGAATTTGCTCAAGAACTTGGGGACAGTAAGGAAGAGTCATTATCTTAGGAACAGGAACCTTTAGGAAATCTCACAGAAATGTGTCCCACAAGGGCATACTGGGTTGCAAAGGGTGCAGGAGAGAGCCGGAGCCTCACCTAATTCCACTGCACAAGCTTTTGCTCATCTTCATGCTCCAACACTCGCCTCCTCAGCTTAGGCTGTTGAACTCATCCTTGTGGAATGGACAGACAGCAAAATGGGTCAATCTTGCGTTTGCCATGATTTTCATTTTCAGATAACTTGTTGTTTTGTGCATTTGCATAATCAGGAAATTATGTGGACACACAAAAGGGAAGGGAAGAAGGCGGCTCTTTGCCAGGGAAGGGGCACAGTTTGTCAGAACAAGCGCTTTGGCAGCTTATCCAAAGCCACAAATTGGCTGGTTTCATCCCCTCTCCTTTTTTCATGTGTGCTTGAAATGAAACATGTGATGTTTCTCAAATAAGTGGAAGAAAATCCAGAGCTTCGCTATTTTACTTCTTTCATTTTACAATGCTCTGCCCATTCCCTCAAGCAGCAAGAAGGAATATGGGACATGATTTTTTCTTTTGCTCAAGTTTATATCAGGAATAAAACTTGTCCAGGGATGATTTGTGTCTGTACGTTGGGAAATGGAGAGGAACGTCAGAGGTACAGTAAGTGCACAGAATAACTCCTTTTCCATTTCCTGAGGTGCTTATATTAGTTGTCAAAATACTGTGTGACTTGGTTTTACAATGAAGTGCTTATGTTAAGCTTTGTGTATTTTAATGGTGTCCGTTGGAAAACTCTCCCTTGTTTCTTCTTTGATTTGTTCTGAACAGAAATGATGTTCGGTACTTTAGAATAATTGCCTCGAGAGGACTGGAAGTCCTTGAGCATGAGCAGACCTAGTTCAGACTGTCTGAAGTCAGCCAAACAAATTCAGAAGTAACAGTAGCAGCATTCTAAGCAATTACCATTTTCCACTTGAAATCTCACATAGGCCGGCGTGACAGGCTGTAGGAGGAATACTAAATAAACTGTTAATCCTAAAGGCTTGGCAAGAGCTCTCTGAGCGCATCTGCCTCGCTGTGGTTGTTCAGCGTATAGCAGGCATTGGCATGTCCAGCACAAGAGAAACTGGGTCAACTGAGAGAAAGTGACTGCAAAGAAGTTGGTGTAATCCCAGTCCCTTCAGCTGCAAGATTTTAGAGCTAGTGTATCAAAGAGAAAGCAAAGCATCCTTGTAATGGTGACAAAAACCCTGTAAGGATACTGGCTTTGCTAGTACTTTGTCTAAGTTCACACTGTACCTTCACACCAACATTTGTCCAAAGAACAAGAAGATTTCGCAAACCTTAAGCAATCGCTCATACCAACTGAAGAAGTGAAAAGGGGAGTTTTAGATGGCATTGTGCTAAATTAGCAGTGATTAGTGACAAGTGCTGGCTTCAGTGAAGGAGGACACTGGAAATATATGGGTTTGTTTTGATATAGGGTTTGTGCTGTAGAGTCTGAAATGCCATTTGTGGTGGTGTTGTCTATGCAGACATGGGCTACCTTGTACTGGAAATGGAACAGTTACAGTTAAATGTATAGCATCCAAAATTACCAGGCAATTTGTTTGAAATTTTCCTGCCTTGGCTGCCTGGAAGTGGTGGTGCTTATAATGAGAGACAAGATATCTTTGCCTTCCTGGTACTACCTGTGTGTGGAAAAAAACATCTAGAGCATTGCTTGATGAGAGTGGCAGCTCCACAGCCCTTAGAAAGTGTTGGTTGTGGCAGCTGGATTCCTTCATATGAGGTTGTCTGTGGGGTTGAGCTTGGCTGAAGTTATAAAATTAAATTTATAGCTATTTGTGGATTTTACCTTGTTCAGTTTTGCTGTAATCCTTAAAGCTCATGGTGTTTTTGTAGACAAGCATCAGCCTGTGATTGGACTTTCTGAGTTTGAAAATGTCTTTGGAGATTTAGCTAAATAAACCTCTTTTCCTAAAAGCAGTCAGTGCAGTGAACACAAACTCACCTGTGGCACTCCGTGTCTAATTGGCATTCAGAGCAGGAACTATTCTGTAACTGTGTGTAGCAGGAGCTTTTGAATCTCTTGTCAAGAAAGTTGCCTGGAATTTCTGCCTGTAAATAAGACTTCTTAATGGCAGTACGTGGAATTACCTGTCTGTATATCAGTGTATAGTCTCTATCTGATTTTTATCAGACATGCACAAAATTTGTTGCTTGTTTTTATCACATTTTTCATATGAACAAAGTATTTCTCTTAAGTTGCACCTCATCTCTCTTCACCTCTCCGTCTAAATCATCTAACACTGGAAAAGAAACAGTTCATGTCTGCTGCTGCATGCACTGCAGTCTTGCTGCTTGTCTGCTCTGTCGGCCTGAGGGCTGTTTTGCAGGGCACGGGTTGGGCAGAGTGTATCCCAGATCCCTGTGATCTGCCCTTGGCTTCCTTGCTTTTCTAAAAGCTGGGCTGCCACTTCCTTGCTCGAGACCACCAACAGCCAGGACCTGGGAACCCGGAATGCAGGGGTTTAAGACTTCACTGGCACTCAGGTCTGATCCACCTTCCTGACAGCGTAGGCAGAACCAAGTAATATGAAATCTGTACCTCAGCCAGCCTATTTCACAGACCATCTATTTGCTCGGACATTAAGCAGAGGGGCATGGAGCAGACAGCTGGCATTGGTATCATCTTCAGTCACTGCTTATAAATCTTCCAGATCTCTCCTGACCGAGCCCTTGGTTATGCATGCTAAATAGTTTAAGCTAACACGATACTGTGCTGCTGTGCTTGTTCCACACTGTGAGATCCACAGTGTTTGTCTGTGACGTCCCAAAGCAGCTCCAGTTTTCTGGGGTACCTCTACATATTGGTGCTCCAACAGGGAGGGGAACCCATTTGCTGCTGGTGTGGTTTAGCTAATCAGCCACAACAAAGAATATTTATCTCTCTCTTTTTTTTTTCCCCTCTAAATAGATTTATAAGCTAGAAGGCACCATTTGCATGTTTGATCACTTGCATTGCTAAGGATATATACTTTCAACCTGTTTTAGCACTAACTTGCCAGATACATATATATATATACATGTATGAAAATAGCATTTCCTTTAATGACATGTAGAAAGCACCAAGGGTTGGAGAATCCATCAGTTCCTTCAGCTGATGGCTCCAGTGATTATTCGCACTTTCTGCTAAAGAAATGGACATTTCTCTTGTTTGAATGAATCTGACTTGAAATTTTTAGATCCTGATTCTTATTACCTCTGTTTCTGCTATTTAGTACCTGTATTTTTAACTTATTCAGGCTCTCCTACACCATGAAGTCTAGCTGTGTCTTAATTTTACCTCCAAAAGGGTGACAGAATTAACCTGTGAGCCCACCGCCCCCCTTTTGAAGCATTTTCCTCACCAAATCTTCCAAATCTGTCTTCCTGTATTTAGAAAACTGTAAGAACTGCAAACCAACAAAACACAACTAGTTCCAAATGCAGGATATTCCATGTGCTGCTGTCTCAGGAGCACGTGGTGGAGACTGGAAGACAGAGCTGTCATATTAATAGTGGGAAAGTTATGCTGAAAATCTGGGGGCATGTGGAGAGATTATTGCCCATACTGCTGCTTCTGAGCCCTGCGTCTCTTGGAAAACTTTCTCATGATGCACCCTACCTGATACATGATCTTACAAGCTGGGAGAAATCTTTGTAAGAATAAGAAGGTAAACAAAGCAAAAGACGTGATTTCAAGTGTCCCATGGCATGTTTAATTAGAGCTCTATCTTAGAAATTTCTCTTTAGATTAAACTTCTGCTAACAGGTGTCTTTTTAAGTTGCCTATCACATTTCTCTTACTTTTATAATACATCCCCAGAGAACTGTATCTTAATGATCTCATCAAATTTAGTTTCTGCTTTCTGTGGAAGGCAAGCTCTACATGCATAGTGCAGCCTAAACCTGAAGCAATACTCAGAAGAATTTTCATTACCATTTTGGTTTTAGGCTAACAAGCTTCTTGTTACTCCAGACAGTTAAATGGTGTAATGCCCTGCAAAGCTATCTTTTTCTTTTTTTCTTCCTGCACACTCAACTTGCTTTTCTGAATTCTGAATACCCTATTCAAAAAGGTTGTTTGTTCATATTGGATCAGTAAATGAAATCTCCATGATTCTCCATATTCTGTGCATTTGCACTGATGATCTGTCTGGCTGGAAGAACTCCATACAAAAGGATACTGTGGAGGAAAAAATCTTGAAAGCGTAAAGCAGAGGTTAACACACAGTGAAGGGCTGCAGTTCAGTGTATCCTTGCAGGTGTCCACACAGCAGTTAGGAGACACTTGCTAAGCTCCAAAGCCCTGTTTTGGCACTTACTGGGCTGAATATAAATCCTGAACGAGGGCTCCAGAGGGGTCACTTTTGTGATTGTCACTGAGTCCCTTTCAGGAGATCCTAGAAACTAAAATACAGCCCAAACCACAGTGAATGACTCAGGCTTTCCACAACTGCCTGTTCTCTGAATGGCAGCAGGAGGGGAAAGAGGTGGCATTCAGTATATTTGTCTTGTAATGGCTGCTGATAAACCACTCTTGCATCAGCCTTGCCATGGCTCTAATTCTTTGAGGTTTATGAGAAAATTTCCATGTTTATCTTTTACTGGCACTTGCAACATTATCTGCAACTCTCCTGTGACTTTCTTACATCCCTTTGAAAATCCACTCCCTTCCCAAGAGTGCCCTTGCATTTATTGGCCTCTCTCTTTTATCCTCTTATGTCCAACCAGGAATTTCGGGGCAAGTATTTGTGTTAAGAGCCTGTAACCAAGAATAAGATTTGTTTAGTAGAACATGGATTAAACTACTTGCAGAACAAACACTTGCATAATCATCCAGTTTGTCAGCATTTCGTTAGACTGCATGCTTGGACTGTCATAAGAATTGGGGAACTGCAGAGGGTTCTTCCTTGTGGATCAGGAGAATCCCCAAAGTTTTACACAGATGGGTGCATGTGCAGATCCTCTTCATCAGTCTGCGTGCTTAAGTACCAACTGTGTTTTAAAGTCTGCTAATGAGGCACAAGCAATGGCGAACTAACAGCAGAACCCAAGCATCCCTCATTTATCATCCTTCTTACCTTGAATTCTAGCAGGCAAAAGCAACACCTATGCTACTTCCCTATTTTTCATAAATTTAAGTTTTCTGCAAGCTATTTTCAACATCAGGATTTTAATATCTGACAGACACTTATGCAGGTAAGGCACATTTTGGTTTCCCCTCAGAAAGCCTCGGTTGTTGTCACTCTTCTACATTCACTTGCAACAGTCCTGCAGGTTTGCTATGGAAGAGAACAGAAGTAAGTAACAGGAGGCGAGAAGATTAAGTTCAAACTATCTCATGACTGATTTCAGTGATTTTTTTCTCTAGTGTGATAAAAGTGGACACTGGAGAATATTCAGAGATAGACTGCTGCTGTACTTAACGTGAATGCTGGCAATATACGCTAGAAGTTCACTGCCGTATCCTCTCTTGCTTGACACAGCTGCAGTTCCTCTACTCCCTGTAATACTGCCAGTTACTACCTGTAACCTTCATCAGATGACTTCAAAATCAGTAGAAAACAAATGGGACAGAAATTTTGTTCCATTTAGAAAATTAATTCCATTTAGGAATTGACTGCCTGTCTCCATGGAAGTATTCTGTGAACAGTACAAGTTATTTACTGTCCACAGGACTTTGATGTTTAGGGTTCAGATATAATTCGAACCTTGGTGCTTATGTCTGAATGCATGAGAACGTGTACGCAAATGTAAATCACAGGCATGTGCCTTATATACCTCACATATTTTGATGATGCTGTAATTTGACTTACAAAAGGGGAGGCCAGGGACAATTCATACTAGCAGATGCTAGATTTTTCCTAGTGGAAATTGATAGTGAGATTATTTTGCAAACCCATTACCCTTCTCCCATTACAGGTTGTGCAGATCACTTCTTCCTTAAGGATTTTGTCATATTGAATGTCTCCTTTGAACACTAGCTTGCCTGTGAGTGCCAGAAATGAGGTGAAAACTATAGCTGAAATTCTTTGACATGAGCTGCTGCATATGCCCCTTGTGGGATTAAGAGACTTGGAGGGTGTTGCATGTTGTGAATGCCCTTAATTGTCCCATCCCAGACCTTTCTAAAGATATTATAGGAAAGGGGTCACAAATTCTGGTTTCTTCTGTTAATAAAATTCATACAATTCTTAAGTAAGCAGACCATGGGTGTGGGTGGTCTCATTTTGACACACTTTAATTATAGGTATCTTTCATCTCTTCTTTAGATATTCCCTAATTTTCTGTAACATGAGAACATATCTTCAATTTATCTGCAGCACAAGAAAAATCCTTGGGAAAAGGAGCCGTGAACTGCACATGAACAGAGATAGCAAACTGGCTCTGTATGACTCTTTCTAGGTGACCGCGGTGAAAAAGAGCTCAGCGAGGAATAATTGTTACTGAAAGCAAATATATTGCTTCATGTAGCAGTGGTGTAACAGGCTATGAGGAAGACAGACCCGCAAGCGTGTTGTGCATCTTCTGAGACTTGAAAGAGGCAGGGTAAATCTGTGATCACCACATGCTTAAGGGAGGCTTAAGTGTCATTGCAGGCATGACACTAATGGCTTCTGGAAATGCAGACACGTGGTGTTTGGTGTTGACTTTAATAGGAGCAATTTCTCATCTTTATGCTGATAATTGGAATAAAGTTATGATGCTGTAAAAGATGCAAACATGCAGCATGGGCAAGACTCCCTGTAAAAGATTCTGGGAAAATATTAGGGATTTTTCCAGGTTATAAAATAGTTTTTAAATGGTATTTATCTACTTATTTTCTGCTTGATCTTTACACTAAACATAGATCTTCTCTATACCGTTATGCTGTGGAAAACTAATGAACATACGTGTTCCAGGAAGCAAGACACTAAAAACAGACAAACGAGCACCAACGCAATATTTAACCAGAATGTTTACTATTCACTGGTGTTTGCTTTTGGAAATAACTGTATAGCTAGTGTGGTTCTTCTGAGAAAGCAGTGCTTTGATAAACCACCAGTGCTGCAATCAAGCATAAACCCTTTCAAACCTGAAAAACATTCTCCAGGGGAAAATAATAATTAAAAAAAACTATTTTAATAAAGAGACATATGGTGAGTTTTGGGAGACAAAGTCATGCTTTCAAAAACCTTTGTGCGAAGGTCAATGAGGGGCAGAACAGCCCAGTAGTTGTGAGGAGGAATCCTCAGCTCAACGTATAATTTAGATTCCTAGCTGTGTAATGTGGTGTTTGCTCATTGCCGTGCTGGCCAAAGTCACTGAGAGCCAAGGAGCCTGGCTAACATCTGTTCAATTCCAGCTCGTTTGCACTGGGGCAGATTGTCACTGCGCAGCGCGAACATCTGCTCTGTGCAGATGGACAGCTGTGCCACTCGCCTCACGTCAGAGCCCCTTACGGTACCTTTCCCTGCAAAACAGTGATCCGAGGGTCGTCAGTGCAGGGGTGGAAGCATTCGGGGCAGTTTTGGGGAAGGGGAAGGTTTGACTGTCAGGGATTTAATAGAACATTTCTGAGTTTTACTCTTTTTGTGCTTTCTAAAAAAAAAAGAAAAGAAAAAAAAAAAAGAAAAAAAGAGTAGGCATAGGGCTGAATTGATCTGGCTTGTTTTGTTTGTTTTTCCTCTGCTTATCAATAATGCAGCCCAGAAAGAGTTTACATAGTCTGCTGGAAGTGTGTCTTTCGCTCTGGAATAGAGAATATTTGGGGTTAGAAGGAGACGTTCGAGGTTATCTGGCCCAGCTACTTGCCCAGAGTAGAGCCAACTTTGTAATGGGCTCTGTGAAAGGAAATTTAGTGTTCTGGGAAAGGAGAAACTAAATATGAGCATTGCACCTGTGACAGGAGTAGAATATTCTTCTGTACCTTTACTCTCACACTCAAGAGCAAAATAACAACACCACCAACAAAGTAAGGATACTAAAAATATCTCTTATTGATATTCAGAAAACATCCTGAATCAAAAAAAAAAAAAAAAAAGAAAACGTTTATAACCCCTTTTAATTGAAAATATCCGTAGGAAATACACCAGCGGCTGAAATACTACCTTATTAATGATTGTCCCAAGTGAATCCAAGCACGTAATTGCTTTCTTTAATTTAATTTGGAGGAGGGGGACGTTGCAAATGCTGCCCAGTGGGACAGACACAGACCAGCGTGTCAGAGGAAACAGTCTGTGCCGGAGATTAAACCATTCACTAGGGCGAGAATGTTCCCTAGCAGTCACAGAGAAACCAAGGCTTCGCCTCCCTAAATTCCAGCCCGTCGTGAGCCGCCAGGAGCCTTTCACAGGGCAAGCGCGGCGCTGGCGGTTGCGAGGTGCCGGGCCCCCCCCGCGGCGCGCGGCGGCTGCTCCGCGGCGCTTTCCGCTCGCCGGAGGAGCTCTGCGGATGGCGAGGCCTCGGCAGCGTCTCCATCGGCGCTCCCGCTCCAGTGTCCGCCTCCCGCGCTGCCGCTCTCTCCCCTGGGAGCGCTGGGGGGTGCCGGTTGGGCAGGGGGGTGACCGGTGGGCAGGAGGGTGACCGTTGGGCAGGGGGGTGACCGTTGGGCAGGGGGGTGACCGTTGGGCGCCTCCCTGCCCCCCGGCCCCCCGCTGAGGCGGCTGCTCCCGCCCGCCGCTCCCGGCAGGGGCACACGGGCAGCCGTTGGTGCCGGGGAAGCGGGGCCGCGGCGGGGCGGGGGGCGGCCCCAGGGGCCCAGGCGGGCGGGGAGCGGCGGGGCGAGCCCGCCCCGAGGG
>JAYECN010011309.1:0-29356 GCA_035222435.1 Microcambeva ribeirae | reverse complement strand
CATAATGCCTTTTTTTTTTGTTCTTCTTGTGGTATTGAACACTTCCAATGGCAAATAAATAAATTTGTCAGAAAATTAAAACACTGGGTAGTGGAGATTGAAATGCTATCAGAAGCATCCTTTCTCCTGGGGGCACGAGAGGTTAAAAAAAAAAAAAATCTGTGATAATATATTAATATATAATTTAAATTGGACTGTTTCATGACAGGCTGACCAGATGCTAGTAAAAAAAAATGGGAGAAAAGTAATGTGAAAGGGAGGCAAGATAATGTCTCTCTATATATAATCTTCCCTTTTTCTTTAGACTGGGAGTCTTTAATCTCTTTGAAATGCCTTTTTGTTCTGGATTTTCCTTTCCTGCTGAAGGTGCTGGGCTGCACTATCTCCCCTGATCCCAGATTGGGGATGGCAAGCACGGCAGTGTGCATCCACCTGGGCACGGGGCAGGAGCAGGAAGACGCTCCTGACATGGGGTGGCTCTGCCCTGGGAGCAGAGGAAGGGATGAGGCCACTTGATCATGAACCACCGAAGAAAAATGAACTGCTGTCTTTCAGCTTTTACAGTCATGTAAAGTAACAGCTCCAAGGAAAACCTGTGCCTGCCAAGTGCAGGTGAGAACATAGCTGTTATAGGCTCCATCCTTTAAAGGTCCTGAGAGACTGTGCGCCTGGAAGCTCCTACTTTGCTGTTCATTTCCTTGGACCAGGATGAAGTCCTGTGCTTGTGTAAGTCCAGAGTAACTCCTTAGTAAGGAACCATCCATCCCACCTGAATGACATCCCCCACTTGTGAGGAGTGTACCTGGTTCTCTTGGCATTTAGGAAAATGAACAAAAGCATTACTGTATCTAGTATATATATTTTTTTTTCAAAAAAAAAGTGTCATTTTAGTCGTTGTAATATTTTGAATTGATGTGTTTATTTTGTTTTAAGCTTCAATATTAGGAAAACCTAACTGGAGGCGCTTAAAATATCGTACTGCAATACAGAGTAATTGGAACAAGGGAAAACAAACAGCAGCAATAATAACACTTAAATTATTATTGATGGGAACTTGTGTAAAAATGTTTGGATACATTCCTGCGTCTATTAGCATGTGAATCTTGTTTGAAGCACTTCTTTTTTGATGCAGAATCGCGGGGTCGGCTTTCCTTTTCACAAGTGCATGCATTACAGGCACTTCTTCCCCGAAACCTCATGCAGCATTCAGGAAAATGTCAGTGCTCAAGGCAAGGAAAAATTCTGTGTGTGTGTATTGTTTTGCACACAATTTTGCACGAAAGTTTACAGTTTTATACATATTTATGCATATAGTATATGTATTTATATATTTGTAATTATTCAATTAGTTGCTCCTTGTCAGCCTCTGATACCCATCTATCGGATATCTGATGTGCTCTGTCAATACTGTGCTGTTGGCTGCTGTTATTTTTAGCTTTTACTGGTGATCTGTCTTACATGAACCGTTCCTTCAGCAGGACAAGATGTTGGCTTTTGGCTTCCCTGTCGTGGTGGCAGAAACTGGAGACTTATGGAACGGTGCCCCTGCACTTCTGCCTTGCTTGAGTAGCTATGAAGAGTTCGGGATGGATCATTTCCCATTTGCACGTGACATTTCAAAGTAACAAGTTAACACGGACTCACGTTAGGGCAATTCTCATGATTTAGATGTGGTGGATGTGACATTTGTTTTAGGAATGATTTTCTCTGTCAGCAGACTGCAATTCAAAACAGAAATATGCATGGGAGCAAGTTTCCAAAATGTTTGAGATTAGGAGGGGATCGATAAGGGATGGATCCGATAGTAAACGTAGGCACTAAAAATGAACCTATAGCAATGTTATTTTCACTGCTGCACACTTTCTCTTAAAAACGTATGGAGTGGAATAAGTCCTTGACACAAACAAGCTTCTAAGCTTTGAAGGGTTTCCGTCTGGGCTGAGATGTCAATTTTTGACTGTACCTCTTGTCATGGGTTGACTGGTCTGATTGCCATGTCATCCGTCGTGGTCGTTGACAGATCTGTCACACAGACTGAATGCAGGGAAAATCTAGGTTTTCTTCTAAAAACACTCAAAGCAAAATTAATATTATAAAAGTCTGTTTGCATCTTCCTGACTTCAACAAGGAGAACAGAGATGTGTCCATGGATAAAATAGTGTGATGTGTTTTGTTTTGTTATTTTATAATTGGTGATTCATAGTGGTATCTGCGGTCATTGTTGGAAAGGTAAAAGGAACATATTGTGATCTAATTACTAGAATCAACAACAGAGTTTTGACATGCCTTTTAGGATTTCTAATCTGTGCCGCTAAGTTTTCCACTGAACTGCATTAATAGGCCTGTGCGTTGTCATATTCACTTATTAGAAGGGGATATTTTTTCTTTACCTCGCCTTGTTGCCTTTACCTCAGGTTTAGCTACTTTACTATAAAATTCTTTGATCTCTACCAATGAAGCTATTTTTGAATCATGTAAAACATAATCTTGATGAAACAATTCTTCTGTATCTAACTTGTTCAGCAGAATTTACTGTATTAATCTGAACGGTTTTGTACTGCATACCTTCAAAGTGTATTTATAGTATGCAGTAACAGTAGCGACAGTTTTTCAGTTTAGTTTTTGTACTGCAAAGATATGAATGATAAAGTATGATGAGTATCTGAAAGTCAGTTCTGCTAAGATAATTTCGAAGATGAAACTTCAGAATATTTAAATTGCATCTGAATTCACTTTCTGGAAAAGAAATCTTTTTTTTCATGTCTTATGGATTGCAAGCATAGACTTCAGTTACTTTTGAATTTTGGTAAACAGGAGAAAACAGGCAAAAAATAACAGACCAGACTTTCCTTCAGCCATTCACTACCAGTGGAGCAGGTGTGTGGGAAGCACTTTAGGCTTAAGGCTTAAACCTAAAGAATTCAAGTTTTAGATTAAAAGTAAATATATGTTTGGAACACTTCATACTCCTGAAATGTTAGTTCTCCACCCTTAAATTTTTTTTCATCATCAGGCTGTTTTCTCCTGCCATCTACTGCCTTGAAATGAGTTTTTTCTTCCACCTACCTCTAAAAATGAGCAGTCTGAAAAGGAAGAACACGAGAATTAAGCTCTTCTTTGGGCAAGAAGCATAACCCCAGTTACGCTGCACGTGAGTCCTGTTTTGGTAACTTAGCTAGTGAATAGGCTTTGATGAGTCTGTTTGCACAGGCAAAGATTTAACCTAAAATGCTTGAAACCAACTTGGCAGAAGAGGTGTCAAGGCTTCCGAAGGACCAGGTTTCTCTGACAGGAAGGCAGGGGATTGCTGAAACGGATGTAACTGATGAAACTGAGTTCAGACATTGACTTTGCTTTGGAGTCCTTGTAATCACTCTTAATGCTTTCCTTTTTAGCTGGATCTTTCGTTACCCCATGAGCCGCAGCTACTCCTGTTGCTGTACAGCCCGCAGAAAAAAGCTGAGCTTGGAGAAGTGGTGGGCAGAAATGAAGTACACGGGCACTGAGGGCCCATCCCTCGCTTGCTGCCTACGAGTCCCGCTCCGCAGAGAGACGGATGCCTGGGGATCAGAAGCAGCAGTAGAGAAGAGAAGCACAAGCCCCTGGTAAGTGTCTGATAAATAAATGTACGTCTTGCTGACAGCAAGAGCTCAGAATTGCCCCATGTGCAGATCCCTCAGTGTCATACTGCTAAGCGTTTTGCCTTAGTAGGAGATGGGGATGCAAACTTTGGAAACTTCTCAGTATCTCTTTTCCGGTGGCTTATCTACTGAATGTCATTCCCCTCAGGAAGAGTTGCTTCTGGTGTTAGTTTTGCCCTATGGGATCTGGATTGCCTTACATCCAAAAAAAAAAAAAAACAGATGTAAAAACTCCGAATGTTTTCTTGTTGGCAAAATGCCCAGTATCTATAGTGGGGGAGATCTTCAGCATGAAGCATTTGAAGTCTGGAACAGGAGTGTGCTTGCTTTGAGTAAGTGGTGATACAGCACTGTGTCTAAATAAGGGCTCTGCTTTATTGGCTTTATGGTATTCTTTCAACGTGAAAACCCTTAATAGCATTAGCAAGCTTGCACTGTATCGTTTCCACATTATCCAATACAGAAGATGTTCAGAATACCACATCCTTTACCAGCGTTGGTATAGAGCCTCTTTGCCAGCGTAGTTGTCATTTTGCAGCACTGGGCACCAATGCCTCTCAGGATGGAAGGCAACTTAAGTTTGAAAGAAAGCTGGATGCCCTTTGTTTCTAAATGAGACTTATTCGAATGTAATCCACTGAAATACGCTGTCCATATTGCAGTGATACCCTTCCCCAGTCCAGGAATAGGCAGGAGGGCCCCCACACCTGTGCTGTAGCTGGGAGAAGCTCCGAGAGCAATGAGCTGTGGTGGCCCATGGTGAAGTAGGTGGTCATGGCCACCTTGATGTTACCTCCTGCAATATCTCACCACATGCTGGCAGGTACTGCTAGCAGGTCCATGGTTGGAAAATATCTGGTGGCTGCTGAGATGCAGATGGATGGATGCTGAGGAATGTAAAGTTACATCTCCTCTCTTTATGAGTAGATGAAGGTCAAATAGTTGAGTGTTTTTTTCACCAAATGAGCATTTAACTATGTGATGTGGATAGCTGGCGGAGCGTGTGCACTGTGGAGAGTTTTGGCAATCGCTGTTTTGATGCACTTGCCTGTTGAGGAATTAGGAGTAATCTGTCCCCTGTCAACCTCCATAATGTAGATTTCATTTACTCTGTTTTTCCATGAACTACTGTAGTAACTTGGTCCCAGGTACCTTTCCATAGGGAGTGCAGTGGCCCCAAAATTTCGGTCGCTGAGAGTCAGTCTGCCTCTGTAGTCAAATGCAGTGATATGCATCTCTGCAGTAATGTAGCTGTGCATACCTCTGAGCAAACACACCGGGAAGTGAAATGAGAATAAAGCACCAAAGGCAAATTACTGGGAGCTAAGCAAATTCAATATGTATCTAGTCAGGAAATAAATATTCAAGAACTGACAGAAACGATCAATATGGATGATCAGGGAAACAGTGGAGGAAATCAGGGCTCGGAGAAATGCAGGGAAGACATCCATAATTTATTTCTTTTTAAATGTTTTGCCAAGAAAACCCTACTGAGAGCTAACATCTCATTTCCAAGAAATCCCTTGGGATAAATCAGAAGTGTTATCTCTGAAAGAGAATGTACAGGAGGCAAAAGAAAAAAGGTAAGGAAATGATCAAGAAAACTGAGATTGAAAATGAAAGGAATATTACGCAGGACATGAATATGAATAATAGATAGTTATACATATGTAAAGTATAAGGAGTAAGAGGTGGATGAGAGAGACGGCAGGCTCTGTGGGGAAATACTGGAAGGAAACTTATGTCAGAAGATGTGGGTATTTCTACGAAAGAGAAAGATTTCTTAAAATCAGTGTTTGCCAGGCAGACTGGCAGAGGGATTTGGAGGAGAGGAAGAATGGATGAGAAACATGTTTTTAGTGGCCCACTGAGCAATTGGGAACATAACTTCTTCCATACAGCATTAAAATTTCGAGTAGTATGAAGAGTTGAAATGGAGGGTGTTCGATAACACTTAAACATTGTTTTTGTATGTAGAAATAGTCATGAACAAAACTCCAGTTCTAGGAGCATCTGTACCTCAAGTGGAACTGAAATTTTCCTGTATGATGTGATGGAGTGCAGGGAAGGTGGTGTTGTGCGGAATTCTTCATTTGAATCCAAAGAAATGGATTATTTCTTTGATATAGCTCATTTTAAATATAGGTTTGGAGCTGGGTTGATGGATTATATGATCTTTGGAATATTGGCAGTGAGGATGAAGATGGATTTGATTCAAATATCTAGCCCCAAACCACCCGTATTTGCTTTGTTCTCCTGCAACTACATCAGCATGGCATTATATGAGCTTCTCTCTGGTTCTTGTAAGATGGATGGACCTCAATCAGGTGCAAATGTTGACTGGGTCTTTAGACCGTAAAGGAGAACATAGGAGAAAAAAAAAAGAAAAAAAGTTTTTTTTTTTCAATTTATAGATTCTTTAGGCCACAGTCGAGGATTTCTTGTATGCACAAAGCTGAAGTTAGATGCTTACAGTTGAATACCTAAACGGACAGGTCAGCACTGAAGTAGGCTAGACTTCAGGTGGTTCAGGTAAATCTGCTGATTGTATTGCATTCAAGTAAATGCAGAAATATTATTTTGGTGTCTAATATAGATGTGCAAGCCAAATTATTGTCATACTTTAAAAGGACACTAGGCCACGTATAGGAGAGAGAAAATAGTTGGTGTTTGTGGCTTTGCGCTCTGTTTGCTCTTCCTATTGCTTATAGTTTCTGGAATTGATCAGAACACCAGTGCTCCATTTTCTGGGAGATTTTGAAATATAAGAGCTTGGCCTACTTCTATATCAAAATACCCTTGTGCACAAGATTTTCTATAAAAGAAAAGTGCAATGGTAGATATGAATATGTTTTCAAGATAGTTAAATTATTTTGTTAAAGGAAATTTTCAAATTCCACTTATTTTTCATTACATACATATAAGCAAAAGAATAAGTGAAATTGTGTCTTAAAAACAATCCTTTTTTTCTTTTAAAAAGTTCAGAGAACAATCTGTTTGTACATTCCCTGTTTTCTCTCAAGAGTGAAAATCTGATTCTGTCTTGATTTTACAAAAAAATTTACTTTTGAGGTCAGATTTCTGTAGAATGTGACTCAATAAAAATACCACCGCTTGGACCTTAAAGATCTCTTTTTAATCCTTGAAACTCTGACATGCTAGATATTGTTGTTTTGCTATAGGATCTGAACTCCTGAAAGCCTTCTATTCTTGAGAGAGATATCGCCCAAGAAGGTAATTTAACTGCTGACTTTGTGATCATAATGATGATCCACTGAGAATAACAGGTTCATTATCTGCTAATTCAAGATAAATAAGATTTCTTTTAGATGTAATGATGATCTTTAATAATGGAGCTTTTTCTTTTTCTTTTCTGTTTTCACTGGGGAGTGCCCCTGTGTGAGTTTGTGTGTGGGGAGGAGAGAGAGATTCCTCTAGTCATAATTAGTTATCTTTTGCACATAAATTCATTGTAATGTAATGCTTATAGTTGATGAAGGATTAAAGGATAAATGGGAGAACTGCAACGTACGCATGTAACCTTTGAATTAGGAAAGATTTGAGCCACTAATTAGGAAGTTAGGGGCTAGCTGGACAGATGCAGACCCGTCGGAAAGTCGGTGTGGGTTAATGAAAGGGAGGTCATGCTTCACATACCCAATTAACTTCCCTGAGAAGGACAAACTGTCAATGAGACTTGACAGGGGTAAAGAAAAAAAATATAATGTATTATGGCTTCAAGGGGGATCTGTGACACACCAGCACCCCAAAGGCAAGTGCCTTTCATTAGTCACTCCGGGATTGACAGCGGAATTAGTCACCAGCTGCAGAAGAGCCTGGGCGCTTGCGGCTCGCCAAGTAGCAAAGCGCCGCTCGCTGGTGAATGAGAAGGGATGAACGAGGAACTGCAGGACCCGGTCCTGCCCAGGCCACTTTTGGGCACAGGAGCGAGCACTATAAGCAGCGCAGACAAGGAACTGTTAACACTTGCAGTAAACAGTAATTTTGGCCTAGACAGTACTCATCAGTGAGCTGGAAGACGCTGGGTAAATTGCCGTCTAATTAAAAACTAGCTTATTTTGCTAACATGATGAGCTGTAAACCAACTTTTTTTTTTTTTTTTTTTTTTTTTTTAAGGGGAAAAAAAAGAATAATTTGACTTAAATGACCTCGAGCTACCAGTCACTTTAAATCAGAAAAATGTTAAAGAGGAGCCAGCTGAACTGGGACTTTGGAGGTGCTCAGTCCCAATAACAGTAGCGCTTAAAGGTTGTGTACCATGAAATAGTAAGAATACATTTAAAAGGTTGCCCAGCATTTGAACTGCCGTGCTCCAGGAAATATTCAAGCCCTGCGGAAAATGGAGAAACTGGGGTGATGGTGTTCTTGAGATTAGCTTAGGTAGGGCAAAGGCGGGCACAGGATTTATGCTTGTCGTTAGACTGTCGTGCAGCTGTTGAGAAGGTTGAGGAGGGTTGCCTCCCCTTGGGGAGGCAGAGAACCCCTCTTTCGAGAAGAGAGCATACTGAAAAATAGAGTACAAATTAATGGCAACATTAACTTGTGCAAGTTAGGAGGGATTTTTTTGAGCATTCACCATCAATTAATCTATGGTCTCTATTGGAAGCCAATAGTAAAGTTCCATTTGACGCTAATGGATGAAAGGGAGTCAATACTGAATACTTCTGAAAATCCAAGCACCTTTTCCCTGCCTTTGGCCACATATATGCAAAAACTTGTTGATTCATTTCAGCGAGAGTTATGCATAGGTAATCAAGGGCAAAACTGTCTACAAAACCTATAAATGTGATGCAAAACTGAGGAAATAATAGAAACCTCAGTTTGAGATTCCTCTGCAAGCTTTTTATTAGAGAGACCAATATACACAATATCCAAAGCAATTAATAAGTGCAAAGTGAACTGTATAACAGGTAGCATTTATGTGCTTTGTCCAAGTTGCTGGAAAAGTTGCATCCCTAGATGAAGCTCCTCATCATCAACGTCATCCTCATGTTAGTCCTCTCACTTTTTCATGGCAAAAATGTTTTTCAGCAAGTCCTGCTTAGCTTGGCTGGACGGTGGGCACCTTGATCTTTGGATAGCCCAGAAAGCACATTTTGAGGCTTTTTAAAGTAGTTAATATGATTATCTGTTCTGCTGTGAGTAGCCCTGTAGTGCGACCTACTCAGTTGAGTAGCTCACTGTTTTGTCTTAATTGACTTGGCCTCTGGAAACTGAATAAAATGAAATATTTTTTATCAGAAAACCTATTGTGTGTTGCACCGCTTGGGTGCACGAATTCTAGATGTGTCCGAGTCCATCAGGAGCTTATTACAACCAGGCATCTCACAGTGTCTGAAAGCAAAGCTCAAAGCATTTTAATTGAATCCTACAGAGACTAGTATGCTCTCCTTTCTCAGTTCAGTGAAGACATCTCATTTCTAAGCGCTATTTTTTCTCTCTGTAATCAAGTAATTATTGGGCTAGTTGGTTTTTTTTTTTTTCTCTCTCTCTCTCTCTCTCGTTCTTTCCCTTGTTGCTGAGAGTCTTATTTTCTCATTCAGGGTGAGGCTGGTAGCTGTTGGTATAGCAGCGATGACTGCTAAATTATAGCAGGCTCGAGTAGCTGCAGGCGTTAGTGTCCTGATTTCCTACCGTGCTGACCATTCCTCCCATCTGTGCCTAGCCTTGTGTCCACATCTAGTTCTCTAGCAAGCCCTGAATATTCAACTTCACTTTTATTTTTGGAAAACATGTGTTTTGTACTTAAACCACCCAGAAAGGGGGGGGGGGGTGGAGAAAAGCTTTTACTCAAAATCTGAAGCGTGGATGAAGTCCCCAAAGAACTGCTGAAGAGCTCAATTTATAGGAGATAAGGGCCAAATGGTGATAGAAGCGTTGTGTCATTACCAATATATGCAATCCCCCAAAAGTATGGATTTATGTTCAGAAATTGGTCTGACCACAAGACTGATATCACTGGCTTTTTGTTCTGTAAAATAGCATTCCACTAGCAGAACTAAAGAGTTTTGCACTATTTGGGAGATTCCTTCAGCATAAATAACGAATAACGCTTTGTCTCGAGAAAAAGATTTATAGATTTATAATAATGTCTTGCCTACACTGTTATTGGGGCTCAAAAGCTTTTATGTTGCATAGTTTAGAACCAGTTTCTGATTCCCACTTGCACTACCATACATCAGAAACAACTCTGCCGCTTCCCGTGGTGATGGCGTTGGTCTAAGTTGCTGTAAATAGCAATATGGTTGTCAGTATTCAGAACTTGCTTTAGGTGCATTAGGAATAGCTCTTGCTTTAGGCACATTGTGTTATAATGAGCTAAACATAAATTTACAAATATTAACATATTTAAGATTTTCTTCTAGTGTAAACTAATGATTTTTTAAATTAATTACGAAAGAGGCATATTATCCAACACCACTACCGCTCCTGGTTAGGCTGATGCAGCGTGTGACCCTAAAAACCTCAGGATACTGTATAGGTCCAGAATACACTTTTAAAATTAATATGAAACATGAAAGCATATAAACTAATTTTGGAGGAAAATGCCTGTCAGGCTATGGCTGCATGGTCTTACCACTGTGTTTATAAAAGCCGGGGAATTATCATTGCCAGTGGAGCTGTGCGCTTGCCCATAGAGATGAGGCAGCCCAATCTCTGCGGGGGTTTCCAAGCTAACCCGAGCACTGCACCAAACCCTGACCCGATCCCATGGAAGTAAGTGAAAAAAATCAGACTGCAAAGGACCTGTCTCTGCGCTTGGCAAAGTATCTTAAGGTTGGCTTTTTAAATTAAATTACTTTTTAAGGGGTTTCAGAGTTTTAAAGATATTCAGTTAAAAAAAAAAAAAAAAGAGAAAAAAAACTGAAATGAGCAAGTATCTGTAACAACAACCTGTGTTCAAACAGCCTTTTTTTTTTTTTTTTTTTAGCAGCAGTTTGCTATCAGAATCCAGTAATATCTAGATGTAGAATTAGATTTCCAGGAGGGTCAGTAACTGTGTGAACGGTGCACAAGGAGAAGTCGGTGAACGTAACCTTGGGCAGCAATTTCCAGCAATCTGTTTTTTACTGTTGCCTAATGGCTTTGTAGTCTGTAGACCGCTTGGGGGATTTTTGTTTCCTTTTGCCTTTTTTTTTTCCTCTTGGCTTCATTTTAAGTTGAAAAACAACATTTTGAATAGCCATAATTTAGGTGTGCTGAGGAATTTCTAGAGAAGACAAGTGTTCATTGGAAAATATTGCCGGAACTCAGACTTCTGGTGGAAACGCACCAATTTAGATTAAACCTAAGATGGGAAAGGCTTTCTGGAAGCCTGACCGATTTTCTTCAGTTATATGTAGCATTTCTTTCTTTTACTTCTTTTCCCCCCTGAGTTGTCATTTGCCTGGCTGGTTTGATACATGTCATACGCGGGAGGTCTGCGTTATAGTTCTTGGGCTGAGAGGAGTCAAAAATGTGAATATCAGTTTTCCAATAACCCAAGAAAATCCACCTATCAAGCTGCCAGTTAGAGAGGTCTTTTTGATTCCTTTCCCCTCTATTTTTTTTTCTTTTGTTTCAGCTTCCTTGAAAGCTCTATAGCTCAGTTGTTCCCTCTGTAGAAGAGGAAAAGGTGTCAGCAAATGATGTAAATAGCTGCCTTACTATGTCCTAGAATGTTATGGTGGTTACTATTGACAAACAATTCACTAGAAACAGAATCTGTAGGTCTTATTTCCCAAATCAGTCTGATCTGAGCACCTCAGCGCACATTTATGCAAAAATGCATAATTGATGATTTAACAAATCTTGGTAGCTTTACATCTGATGAAGAATTTTGGGGATTAAAAACTTTATGTATAGACGAGGGAGTCTTAAAGCCTGCTTAGGCTGCTGGTCACCACACTGGCTTTGCTGAAAATAGGTGTTATAATGTTAGTATACGCCTTATGGAAGTTGCCATATCTCAAAGTTATGTTGTTATGGCATAATTAAAGCCTCTGAACAGCGGAGATCTGATGGTACGTGATCCATTTTTTATATTATGTTTTTCTTATCTGGCCCAAATATTCCATACTGCTGCTTTCTGTTAAGGCCTTCTGGGAATTTCCAGTCTTGCACATATTCTTGAAGAAGACCAGAACTTGGATTAGGCATGAAAATTCAAATAACAATGCACATGCTATTTTTTATTTTAAGTAAGTTACTAGAATTAATTAGGATTATAAATTATCAAACACTTCCAGTTTTTGCTGACTGCACTATCTGTCATCAGGGATTTTGCAGGAGTTACAGTTGAAAATTGCTAATTATAACTTCTGCTTGCTTTTGTAATTTACCTTTTGCTATAGATAATCCTTTCCTCCTTTCTCTCCTCTTCTTTTTTCTCTTTCCCCAAAACCATTTAATTCCTTTTTTTTACCTTCAGTCAGTGTTTGTCCTATGAAGATTGAAGCTGGTATAAAGGAAGTGCATTATCCGAGCTTTCCAAAATCTGTTTTTACCAATGCTAAGGTCACTGCTTATGTGGGAGAAGATTCTTACATATGTATTTTGATTTTATGGAAAGATGATGTTGCCTACAACACCATCTAACATTTGTTGGAATCATTGGGCAATTCTAAAATTGACCTGAGAGTAGGATTCTTCAGGAAGTAATTAATAACTTTTTCAATTTTAGCATTTTGATCATTGTCTAGATCTAGCTGACTAAAGGTTTGTAGGACAAAGATTGCTCTCCTCTCATGAGGAAGTTTCTTCTCAAGATACTTTTCATGCGCATTTTGTACTCTAAAGTGGCTGGGAGCAAGAGATTAAGAAGTTACTAGAGGTTGAATGTTTATGTAGACAGTAATAAAAACGAGAGCTACGCTTCAGGCCAACTGAAACACTGGATGTGAGGTTGAACATCATGCTTAATGCTTCAGCTGATCTCAGAAATGAGGATGTGCGGGATATATTGGCCCGAGTCATGTGCTGCGATAGGAGCTCCACGGCATCCTTTCCCTTTGTGCGTGGACAGCACCAACCTGGGCTGGACCGTAGGCGCTGGCATACATGCTGTCCTTTCACTGAGAGAAATCAGTGTTTTGTGTGATGGGTCTTCTCTGGTGAAAAGAGAGGCCTCTTAAAAAAAAAAAAAAAAAAAAAAAAAGAGGAAAACATGAATTTATTTTTCAAATGTGTGGTCTTAATAACGCTAGTAAATCTAGGAAAACGGCAGCCTGTGCAGTGCAGAAAAGCCTCTTCTTGAGCATTAATTCTGACTTGCTGAAGGTTTCTGGACTGTGGTTGGTATATATTCCACTACTGGTATATATTGGTTGGTATATATTCCACTACTGCACTAAAGTGCAGCTGTAAGGCTTAGAGTCTTCTTGGTGGCAATACCATTGCAGGAGTCAGGACGGGGCTCCCGGGGGGGCCAGAGCGTGTGCCCAAGGACCGGAGCTTCTCCACAAAACTCACCAGCGCTGTGGCAATCTGCCTTCTGCTCTCTTTTTATGCCACTGAGTCGTTGCTACAATGCATGTTTCCTAGGAGCCTCCAACGAGTAATTCAGCTTTAATTCTGCCGCATGGCACTCCCCCAGATTGCTGCTCTTGCCCTGATTATAAACAGGAAGAAATCACATTTGCATCTGAAGAGAGTCATCATCTTTCTCCCCCCCCCCCCGCCTTCTCCCTCCCCAATAGTCTTGCCTAAGCATCTTTCTGTGCCATTGGTTATCAGTAACCAAACCCATTTGTTTTTCTTCTGGAATTTCCGTGCATGCTCAAGGCTGTGTTTACGTTCTCATTTTTTCCTATTCAGAAGCAGTGACTTCTTACTGTACATCTGTTGCAAAGCAAAAGATGACAAAGTGGCTCGTGTATCAGGTTGATTTATAGATAAAGACTTAAATGATAACATGGTAAAGCAGACAAAACCTGCACAAAAAAAAAGAAAAAAACCCCAAATACTGGCAGATGAGATGCGTTAAATGAAAGAGCAGCTATAAACAGCTCGGTTGACATGTTGCCTGTACCAGCTTTGTCATCAGGATGCACGAGGTTCGGTGGGGGGAGGCTTCTATAATAAGACGTGTGCAAATGAAGACTTGAAGAAAGACTTGTCTTTTTCTTCCTCTTTTTTTTTTTTTTTTTTTTTAATGATACTGTTTCCACAGCAGGGGAAGAGAGAACTGATCCTGAACATACTCCCAGAGAATGAATAATCACGGCAAACTGGCTTAAGCAGCTCCCTGGATCTGGTGCATGATTCCAATTTGATCTGAATTGTTTGAATTGTTTTTTCCTTTTTTTTTTTTTTTTTTTCTGAGGAGACGTTTTTGGGAGTCTGTGAAGTAAAACCTCTGTAGCAAATCCCAGGAATTGGTTTGTTTTCCTGTCCGTGCGAACGCGCCAAGATCCTCGCTCCCCGCCGGCGGGAAGGCAGGCCCTGCCTGGCGCGGGGCGCCCGACGCGCGCCGGGGGGCCGCGCGCGCCCCGTCCCCGCTCCGCGTTGGCGCTGCGGAGCTGCTCGTCAAGGCAGGCGCCCCTGCCCTCCCCTCCACACGTGAAGTCTTTTCTTACCCAGCAGGAATGAGGCTCCTGGAGCCGGCTCCCTTCTCCGGCACAGAGATACCTGTCTCCTCCTTTGCAGGGCTGCCAGTGATTTTAGCAGAGGCTGAACATAATTCAGGTATTTAAAGTCAGCTCTTGATCCCCCCTGCCTCCCCTAAAGCCTTTTCTTCTGCTGGTTGAACAAGCGCATTTCCCTCAGCTTTTCCTCCCGGGGCTCCCACTTGGTCCTCTGCTGAACTCACCCCAGTTGTGAATGTGCTAGTTGCATTCTGGAAATGCGGGGGGAGTCTCCGCCACACAGTGGTGTCTCGTGTATTAGGATGGGTCTGCTTTGCGAAACTGAGCTCGCACTGACCACATCAGTAGCCCATGGTTCGTTTCTGCACACAAAGTGTTATCACCACTTCAGATGCCAAACTCTAGTGTATTTTGGGAAACGGCAACTTGTCCGTTTTGAGCAGAAGTTTTTAAAGTAGTGACTGGTTACTGATTTTCCTGCACAGCTTGTAAACAAGTATATATTACCTGCACACCACAGATGAAGAAGCTGGAAGTGGGTGAGTGGCAGATTAGTAGATAGCTAGAGGTGGTCCAAATCAGAGCGTTCGGAGCCCATCAAGTCAGCAGAAATGGTGTTTTCTCTCCCTTTGTGCGCAAAATAATCCAACGATGCTAGAAAGGGCAGCATGTGGTTGTACTGATGGGGACCCCTGTACCAGAGCTTGGACAGAGGGTGTTGGAAGTGAGTAGAATAGTTGACATTTAAAAGGAAGAGTTAACATGAAAAATCTTTCTTTTTATGGTCTATGGTTTTTGGCAGAGCGAGGGAGTTTAATTGCATCTCCTGCATCCTATTCTTTGGTAGTTTTCCTTCAATGGCCTGTCCTTGTCTTTGCATTTCTCAGAATTGCCACAAAAAGAAACTTCTATTATTTGAAAACATCTTTTCATTATCTGCTGTATTTTATACAGAATGCTGTTTAAAAGTAGTTAGAAAATAGGACTTTGGAATATATTAAAAAAGAGACAGGAAAAGCAAAAGTGTCATTCAGCAATTTTAAGATAATGTACAATTTCTTTTTCTCTTTTGTTCTGTGGAGCACACTAATCATCCTTAACAGAGACAATAACCGCCTTCTGTTTTCCCTGTAGATCCTTTGGGGATGTTTTTTCAGTCACTTGCAAGTGCTTTGCAGAAGCCGTGGCAAGCGGCTGCGGAGATCTGAGCGCTGTGCTCTGGGGGCTCGGAAAGCGACCGCAGAGGTTCCCAGGCATGCAAGCGCCCGCCAGAGCGCTCCCCCCAGCAGCAGCCGCCAGCCCGCGTGCAGGATCCGAGCAGATCACAACTCCTCTGTCCGGCGTGGCAAAACGTGAGGAGCGAGCTTGGAGCTTTTGCCTGCTCTTGGTCTTCCTTCTGCAAGCTTCTGTCCTCTTACCTTGGGGCCTTCGGGACAGTTTGGGCTGGAGGGGCCTCAGAAGGGCTCCTGTCCTACCTCCTGCTCCCAGCAGGAGCAGCTGTGGGTTTTTTCTTATATCCTGTCCAGGACTCTGCATGTCCGATTGATGTTGTGTTGTCCACCGTGACGAATCGTGGCGCAACCAGAGACATGGTTTCAACAGTAGAGGGGCTGGAAATAGACTGACCTACTGTTTGCTTCATTTTACTGCTTTTGCTTTCCTGTGCACCACTTTCTTAGTTTATGATGTGGGTAATGGTCCCACCTGTCTTAATTAACAAAAGAAACCCCTTGGTAGCTACAGGTAAAGCACTAGCTAAGCCTGAGGTTTTGAAGCTGATTCCCTGTTTATAGCTACCCTGGATAAATTGTGATTACTCAGTGAGATATTAATTCTGCTACCCTAGGGAAAGGACGAAAGAGGAGGACAGGAAAGCGGGAAACACACAGTGCTTTGCTCTCCTGCTTTGTTTGCAAAGCAAAGCCATAGGACTGCTAATTAGTGCTGAGGGCTATCACCTATTGCCTGGCAGAGGTGCACGCCGTGTATTTTGCAGGTGCTTTCTGTAATTAAAACCTACCAAAACAAACAAAAAAAAAACGCACACAGGAAAAACACCCCTCCAATGTCCCTTTGCCTGCAGAATGATCATGACAAAATCTAGCTGCAGTGGGCAAAGTGATATACAAGCAACGACAATATCCTGGAGAGGGATCCTCTGCGGGCTTGCACGTGGCCCTTGTTGAGGGAGTAGCTGGATCTGTATTTCTCAGGGATGGGAAATTTTAAGTGTGCAGGGCAATTGTGTGACACCAGCCCAATGCTATTGTATAACACAGGCAGGACTAAAACGAAGCAGCACTTTAAGGAACTGCACGAAAAAAGCTGATCCTTTACTTATTTCTGGTGAAAATCATCTGAAGTATTTAAATGTTTTTGCACTTTGTGCATGTATTTGTGCATTTTGACTCATTGTGTCGGGACCTATTTCTTTTATTAGCACTTTTATGGCCACTTGTCTTTCTCCAATGTTTTAAACTCTCCTAATACAAAGGAAAATGCTGGGATTGACATCACTTGTATAGACATATATCCTCATTTGCACATTGCAAATATGTGTTTAATGGAATACTGCAAGATAATTATTATTAACTCTCCAACCTTACAAATAGCTATGAAATATGCTTATGACTGTACTTAATTTCACAGGCTGTGACTTGTCCCAGCAAAATCAGCAAATCTAATAATCGTAAGCGGAATCGAGCACAAGCGAAAGCCTTTTCAGGATCAGTAAGAGGAAATGTGTTGTGAGGCTGGCTGTGAAATTAGGAGTGTTGGGCCGGCTACTGGGCCCCTGCGCTGGACTGAAGGCACCTGAAACAACTAGCTGGACAACTAGTTCCTCAGCCAGACTGCCCAAATATTTTTCTATAGAGATAGCACAGCTGCAGTTTGTGCAGGTTTGGAGGCGATTAGCTTGAGGGACGGTACAGTCCGTGGAGAAGAGAAGGGAACAGTGCAGTGGTGATCTGTGTCTCTGCAGAGTCCGTCACCTTGTCCTGTCAGCCTTTGGAAGAGTTACCTGAGGTTTCTGTGCCTCCCTTAAGCTTGACTATGCAAGGGAAATAGTGGTCATTTATTTTCCCTGTTTGCCTAGGGCACGTGTGAGGTAACGCTCACTGTTCTGTATGAAGCTGCACCAAAGGGAGGATTTAGTGTTGAGGAGAGGTAAGGGAAAAAAATCAAAAGTTCTTCCAATGCCCTTTCTTTACACAGGAGCATTTCAGTGGAGAGGAGAAGAGGACAAGGCTGCCTAGAGCTTGTCCCATGAATTGGTACTAATGGTATGTTAGTTTGGGAAAATCCTGAGAGGCTCCCTGGCTTCTTGTAGAGCTGTGTGTCTTTATGGAATTTGCATATATATGTTTCCTTACATACTTAGTATGTGCACAAGGCAACAGGAATTCTTGACCAGCTAAAGTTTGCTTTGGGTAGAGGTTTGGTGGACTTGCATGCGCTCTAATTTCCCAAGTTTCTCTTGTTAGAAAAACATATTGCTGCTTCTCTGAATCTTTTCAGTCCTGAGCAAAGGGAATTCAGTTTTATTCTCTCCCTTCTTGAGCTAAAATGGCTCAAAAAAGGCAGAGGAGGGCTTCAGGCATCTTAATCTGGCCTAGAATATGATGAAGATTTCATGCCTGTTTGAAATGGGGCTTTACATCCCCATTAGAAAAGCATCTATCTTTTAGCCGTGGTGAGTTTTTGAAGATAGGTTAATCTTCCACAGGGATTCGTATAATTCTTCACCTGCTAAAGAAAATGCACATTTAACCATGCTTACGTATGAAAGTCTCCAGTCACTAAAATCTGGCCAAGCCTGGGGTATGCCTTCCTGTATGTAAGTAGTGGCTGGTGGTATGATATTTTTGAGTTTAAATGCTTGCGAGTTTATTGGGGAAGAGGAGCTAATGGAAGCTTTTAAAAACAAACAAAACAAAACCCCCAAAACAAGCTAAACAAGCTTAACCTATTGTGCTTCAGATGAAAAAGATTAGAGATGTAGGTGTTGTTATTGGATTAAAAAAAGAAGAAAACAAGCAGGCAATTATCTTGCAAACATACTGTTTGCAAAGCAACCCTTGCAATAAATAAATAAATAAATAAAAAGCTTGTGCTGTGTTCCCGGCAAGCTACAGCAGCACTTTATGGGCTATTTCATTGTCTCATAAATGTTATAATGACCAACTGTGCCATGACAGTAAAGGGACATGAGTTGTAGTTACAGTATCTCTTTCTGATAAACAATGAGGGTTTTGTATCCAGCTGAGACAGCACTGGTTTCACATAAGTCAAATATTTGGCATCTCAAAATATTTTGGTCAATGCATTCATCTTTTCCAGCTGACTCATAGACTAAAATGCTTTTATGGAGGAAAACAAAATGCTGTCTAACAGCTGCTCATAAAACCATTCTGTAATATACATGGTAAGTAGAATAAAACTGTGTCCTTCATTGCTGAACTTGGGTCTGCTTCTTCATGATTTTTCCATGTATTTTTTGTATGTACTTTCTTCACTGGCATCTTCATTTCAGGTTGCAGCGTGCAAGATACAATTGTAGAATTTCTTCTTGTCTATTTACATTAACTCAGCCTTGCAGTTTGCTGGCTTTGAGTATATATTATCTAATCATCCAACAGAGCAACTTACTTCTGATGCCAAAATCCCACTGGTTAGGAGAGAAGACAGGATACAGAAGCACTAGTTAGAAAGCTTCAGTCGGTTCCTCTGTTGGCAAGACCCTGGACAAAGTCTCTTCAATGACAATCATCAGATGTTAGTTCTGTAGCGAAGAGGAGAAACGCAGAAGGTCAAAATATCCTTGAGAGAGTGCAGGTCTGGTGGCATCCGTGCTCTGCGTAGCTGAGGGCACCTCGGGCAAAGCTCTTGCGCACCCTCAAACCCAGCTGTGGCCCATCCTGATGGATGGTGCTGTTCTGTGCTCCGGGTAACGTGTCATGCCAGGGCTGTTGCACGTTTTCAGTCATGAATGTATCTTCTGGATGCATCGTGGTGTCGTTACTTTTTTTTCCCCGAGAATTTTGTTTGTAATGAGATTCAGACATGTGAGTTAAACTCATTTGGAAGTCTGATTTGTAAGTGCTTTGTTTTGACACTGTTCAGCCTCCCTTAGTTGCTTTTCTAAGATGTGCTTACCCTATTTTCCTCTTCACACAACTTGAACTATTTTAACTGTTCTGGCTAATTCTCAAATGCAGGACTGGGGCTGTCTGTTTCATCTCAGCAGAGTCTTATTTAAGACTCGATAGTGAAAATGACATGAAAATAATATCTGTGACACAGAAACTGCAAAGTCTGGATCTGAAACTGTAACATTCATATTAGCGGCCTACATTAGGACATATTTGCTTTTAAATCCAGGGCGTGAAATACCTATTATACTCCTTTCCTATTTCTTATAACTTTTCTGCAGACCAGTAGCTCAGTCTGCTTCAGCTTGGCACAGAGCTTAAAAGAAGGTGCGATGCACACCATGTTTGGCTTGTTCCTTGACAGAAACCAACATGAATATTCATTGTTTCTTCTTTTATATGACAAGAGGAGGCATGGACCTGCTTGCTGCAGCAGGATATCTGTTTAAGAATACTGCAGTCCAGGAGGAAAAAGCCAAAAACATACTGGGAATAAAGTGTGAGGTTACTACGTCCAACATGCCTAGAAATGTTAATGCTAAGAAGAGTGTCTGGGCTGCTGGAGCTTCTCTGCTAATTTTTTGAGGTTATCTGCGGAAATAAATTAGGCCCATTTAAATAACAAACAGTCCCATGGAGCTAGTAGGGGAACTGTTTATTTTTATGTGATATTTATGAGAAAACAAGCATTTCTGTTGAAATAATAAATGGTAAGATTCGCTTTTCCTCCGTAAAGAGAAAGACCGATTCTATTTCTGCTTTTGCTAATGGAAAGCCAGATACTTTGGGTTAAAAGCACAAAAGTTTTAAATACATTGAAATATTGCATCTAGCCTTTCTAATCAACAAAATTAGAAAGCAAGGCAGACATATGCGGACAGCATTTGACTGACCCATTTAATGAAGAGAGAAACGTTTCTGTGGAAAATTTGCACGCAATTCAGAGAGGGACTTAGGGCAAGCGTGTGTGAAGCCGTCAGGATAAACTGGAAGCCCTGAGGACAGGCTGCCCCCCGATCTCTGCTGAAAGCTTAGACACCAACTTTTCCCAGCCAGTGTTGGACTTGTGCTTTGTATTGGGACTGATGGAGGTGTTAATAATGTAAAACCACGTGCGGCACCTCCTTACACACGGTTTGGCAGACCTAAGGAGCAGGGCTTTGGGCACAGGAAACTACTGCTTGGTGGGAGTAGGGGAGAGGATGAGGACTCCCACCTGAACGAGGAGAACCCAAATATGTTGGATATTTGTGCTCAATAATTAATAACTTTGCTACCACCTGGTCTTACTGACTTCAACTGAAAATCTGACTTGAATGTTAGGCAGGGCACAGGGCCAAGTTCTCATGCTAGTAGTGATGGGTTTAACCTGAAGTATCTCCTAGGAATCGGTGAAACCAATATGAGTCTCTACAAGCAGAGGAAGGAAATGGTCCCAGGATGATGTGTCCTGGATATGTGAAGCCGCTGTTGTAAGTATAAATAATTTGCAGCCGGGAAATTTTTAATGAAAGGAGGGTCTATTTGTTTAATCTTTTATGGGTTTGAAGCCTGAATCGTTCAGGAAGTGGGATGTACAACCCATTACGTGTCCGCTGTGGTTCTTTGTTCCTTCCGTATATTAGTCTTGGTTAATATGGCTTCACTGAGAAAGAAAAGCTATTTATTTTGTTATCTTATTATTTTCCGTGAAGAGTTTATGCAATACTGTATACAGTTCACAGTGCAGCCTAAGGAAAAAAAAATCAAATTACAGTAGCTCTTGCCTCCTAGATGCTGTTGCTTCTCCCAAATAAATGAATAATATGGCAGAGCAGTGCCTGGTTAATCTGCACTCGAGAGAGTAACCGCGGGTTTGATCAGCGAGGCTGGGAGGCCGCCCACCTGAGGATCCGGTTGTGCCGGGAGGAGGTGGCAATGAATATTTTAGCTCAGAATTTCTTTTTCTCACTCAAAAAGTTTCTTTTCCCAACATACCTGGACAGAAATCTTTCTTTTTTTTTTTTTTTTCCACCCGTTCCCTTGCATTCGACTGGAAAGTGCAGTGCTGAGCTTCATTATCGAGCTCAATTTTAGTGCACTTTCTGAACCGTCAGCCTTTGGAAGGGTGATGCGGAGAAGAAAGTGATAGGTGTTGGTAAGGGATTACTCAGACTATCTACAAAAGGAATGAAATGATGATTTCCAAACACTTCGTTACCAAAGACATCACTAGCCCTTCCAGCCGTCCAGCCAACCTGAAGTAGGTCTCCTCCGAAGCGGGGAGGTGTGGATCTTCCATCCTGCGGAAAAGCACGACCCTGCAGGCAGCGAGACCAGCTGCATACTGCTGATTTCGCATTTTGTTAGCGATTATGAAATGTAACAAGGACAACAAGGAGAAAACAGCTTGCTAAGTTACAAAAGGATTATAGTTTGTTTTTGTTTTTGTTCTTCCTTTGCAGCCTACTTACACACCGATATATTTGCAACTATGATCTCTTCTGCAAAATTGCCGCATAGTTTGCAAGAAACAAAGCAGAAAGTATAGTGTGCTTCTACATTGTATGCTGAGACCAAACAAATTGCTTATAAAAGATGTACCTAGGAACAAATCTAATTCTTTCACAGTAATGTCTGAAAAGCTTTTATCCACGGAATAAAATTTTCCATCCAGTGTGCTGTGACCTCTGTCTGTAGCTAGGAGCGGCTTCCTTGCTCTCTCCTACCTCCCTGCTATGCCCTGTTACAAACTTTCTGTAAAGTTGTGCTGGAAGCTGCTTGGGGCAAACACTGTATTTTTTATGAATCTGAATAATAAAGCTTGGAGAGGATGCTGGTCCATGGTTACCATATTTTTTAGGTGTTTATGCTGAATGATAATAATATAATGAGTATTATCAACATCGAGGAATTATGATACTTGTACAGGAACAGTTTTTGTTGTGCGACATGTTTTATTTGCACCTTTAATGAAACTTTACAGCCCAAAATAACTTTTAATTAAACCTAACAGATTTTTTTTTTTTCAAATGAGGTTGTTTGTTAGGAATAGTCTTAAAACACACTAAGGAAAAATATACCAGAGTTCATCCTAAAGTTTAAATCTCAAATGGTTAGTGGGAGCTGCATCCAGGGACATCGCAGCAGGGAGCGTGGGAAGGATTTGGTGAAGAAGAACTTGACCAGACCTAATGAGCTCCGTTTCCAAGGATTTCTCCTCAGATGACTGGTAACAAACTGAGGGACTTCAGCTATTCAAACAACACTTAGGAATTGCATAAGATAGACTGTAGGCCTGGAATTTGAGAATGGTTATGTGCAGAGGTCTTGCAATTCATTACAAAGATGATCAACAGGGCCCTTTTGGATTTAGGCTTCATTTGGGTAAAATAACAAAAATAAGTTGTGAATTATGTTACAGTTCCAAGAGCTCTTTTTTTTTTTTTTTTTCTTTGTTAATAAAAATAGGGAATTGCCCAATTTACCAAGTTGTCTTGAATGTGGTACCTGTGAAGCAGCCCAGGTTATGAGAAGGCTAAGTCACATACTCTTCTTTCTTCCTTTTTTTTTCATATATAACTAAAATGTAGGAGTTCCTAATTGTGCTATTCATTAGGCCAAAATAGTAAGCAGTTCCAATACTCTTGTACATGTTATGTTGCATAATGTCATCTCAGAGTATTATATAGTATAATAAAAACACCTCAGGTTAGAAGATGAGATTTTTAGGCGTCTGAGGTCTATTCCTCGGCCTCTGTTTTTACAGACTTGCATTTTTTAGGTGCAAATATTTTTTTGTGTACACACCCATGAATAATTCTAATTTATTAATTTATAGCCAAATTAGAATTATTCCCAATCATCATGCTTTTCAGGAGGTAAATACTGGCACTATTGAGGCATACATAGAATTTACTGTTACAAAGTAAGGGAGAAAATGTTTTCAGGCCCAGTGTTTTTTGAGCATGGGTATAAACTGAATACAGGCCACGTCTGAATACAGCTATAACATTTTATTGCTCCAGAAAATTCTACTCTTTAATCCAGCTCTGGACACCATTTTATTTTGAAATAAAAGCTTTTAAAGTCAAAATCATGGTTCGTGTACATCAATCTGACTTAATCATTTGAAAAACAATCCTTTAAAATAACCATGTAATTAGACTTTCACAGCTATGGGTGCTAGTGATTATCAGCGAATGGCATCGACTTCAATAGGCCATCAGTTCAAATAAACATTTTCAAAGGAAATTAAGTTTTTAAGCTTGCTAAAAGTATTTATCTTTTTTTTTTTTTTTTTTTTTTTCAGTCTCCTAAAGGATATTCTCCAGCTTGCTATGGATATCCTAGGTGAAAAGCAATATACTCCGAGCACAGAAGCCCGGATAGCTCCATTCTGTGCAGCCGCTCGAGAGCATCCCCTCTGGCGCTACCTTGTCCTGTTGCTTGGGTGCACCTTAGCCCTCCGTGTTTTGCAGGAAACACCGGATTTCATGAGGTGGTCTGTCCTGGATACTTAGGAGAGCTATGGGAAAGTGCTGGCAGCGCATCCTTGCTACGGATGTTTGCAAAGTCACTGCGGAGTGGTAACGAGGTAGGGCAGTGTTTCCTTACCAAGGTGGTTTTCCTTTGGAGCGAGAGGCTGGTGACAGAGCAAGGCTGCACTAGCTTTAATATGAGCATCTCGCAAGACAACTCGCTCTGCCCTTTCTTTCCTATTGAGAGTTTAATTTGGCAGGGACTTTGTCCTGGAATTTGCTTCACCTTTGGGACTTTGGGCATTTTATCCCGCGGTTGCTGGAAGCCCTTCAGCCCCTGCATGCCCTTTTATCAGGGCTCTGCGCTCCGGGCAGCGCTCGGCTGCTCCACGTGCTCCTCGGCAGGCGCTGACGGAGCGCATAGAAAAGCCGGGAAGCGCTGAAGTGTTGGGCAGGCTGCATAAAATATTCAGCGCAGGTACACCTCAACGCATTACTTCGCAACTCGAGTAAAACAAGCTTTAAGTAACAAACATTTATAAAACATAGTTGGCTTAAATATTATTTTTTTGAATAAAAACACACATTTAAAAAAAACCCAAAAAAATGGTCAGCCAAGAAAATAAGGGAAGTCATTCCAATGTTGTGAACTAATTTACTTTTGATGAGTAGCTGTTCTACAGTGAAAAACCTTGTTCATTAATGATCTCCAAGCAGCTGTAGAACCAAGAACTGTAAAGGAGCAAATACTTCTTTAATGTTTTAAGAAACAGCTAATGAAGAAAGGTGAAAAGGCGGGGCGTTAGTCTCAGTGATGGAGATAGTGTCGAAACGAATTATTTAAGGAGCCAACAGTCATGCAGAGAAATATGAAGACCAGCAAATATCTACAAAGGGTGGATTTTTCTGGACAAACCTGGCTAAGAGAAGACTTCCAAAAGTTACAGAGGTAATGTAAGGAGCATACAAGTGATGATAGCCTGTGTAGGCTTGTGAAAGACGTGTAATGCAGTGCTGTGTTCTGGATTCTTCATCAATGGACCACGAAAGTTGCTGTTCCCATGGGCAGAAATCTCACTGGGTGACAGAGATCAGTATGCAATAGGGAAAGACCAGGACTGGCTTTGAAGAAGAGAGCATCAAAAGCACGGAGATTTGGACTCCCCCCTAGCAATAGCACAAAGAGAATATTGGTTGTAGTTGAAGTGTCTAAAGTGTCAGGAAGAAAGAATAGGAAAAGTAAGTTCATTTTGCTCCCAAAGAAGCAGGTAAGCATTTTGGTAGAGCTTTGGTAGAAATTTGGTACAGCATTGGTAGAAACAGCAAGGATTGTCATTCCAAAAACATAAAGTAAAAAAAAGGGCACGTGGTAAAATTTCTTTCTGTAGTTCACTCATTCTTACCTTCCCTCCTGTGCTGTAGCCTTTCGCTGTTGGCGCGGATGCTCCTCGGATTTCACAGGGCTCTAAAACCCAGCAGGCCTCTCTCTCAGTGCGCGCTGTCTGGGTCCGTCGCCGGCGGGCAGAGGTCTTTAGGAGTAAAGGTCGTTACTTCACCTTTCCAGCACGCAAAGATGCTCCGGTGATAGGCGCCTGCCTCGCTTAATCCCCCAGGGATTAGAAACAGGCACCGTTTCACACTAATGCAGGTAATTTTCTTGAGCTCTCGGCTCCGGATTCACCCCAGGTTTCTCCGAGGAGCTGGACCAGACCAAAGGCCAAGGAAGATCCCAAAGAGCACCAAGTTGGCCACGTCACCCTACCGCCCTCCTAACCTCCGACTCGGGGCATCCTCATCGAAAAGACACTTTGTAGTAAAAAGGTGCTTTTAAGTCGCTTTGAAGCCCAGGATCCTCCAGGTTTTTTTCCTGGCAGATGCCTCTCTCATCCCGGAGGGTAATAAGCCCAGAAAGCCGCGGTGAGTGCAAGGAAGCCGCTCTGCTGCCCCGCGTGAGGGCAAGAGCTGCGGGCTTGGAAAGCGATGATTTGTGCAGGGTTTTAATCAGTCTGGCTTAGGCACCGTAACTCATCTCTTGCATTTTCATTCTACTTCTTTCCGTGCCCGTCATCATCTTCCCTGTCTCCTCGACTGAACAGAAGTCACGTACTGAGTGGAGAATCTTCCCCTGCCCCACTAAGTGTGTTTAAAAAAAAAAAAAAAAAAAAAAAAAAAAAAAAAAAATCCCATCTTCTTTGCATTGGAATTTTAGGGGAGAAAAGGCAACAATTTTTTAAAGAGCTTTCATATGCCCTCTGGAGAGGAGAAAAAAAGAGTATTTGTGGCAGATATGGAGAAAGCCCCTTTCTTCAGGTTTCCATCCAGTAAGAGCGGAATGAGAGAAAAGAAAGCCATCCTAATTCTGTGTCTTTATCCTTGGACCCCAGATTCTCTCCAAAAATCTGCCACGTCTCTGCTTCCTGGCCACATGGATGCTGCAGGCTGGAGCCTGTCCCGAGGTTTTGTTGCATCCTCAAGCGTGCTCAACCCTGTTGCAATTCTGCATCTGCTCCTATAATCCGCTTCTTCAGGGAAAAAAACATGGTAAACGAACGATGCTCATTCAAAAGCTAGCAAAAGGAATTGTCACGTAGGCATGCGGAAGGAAGATAAACTTGAAGACTGATGACTTCCAAGAAAGTAAATGTGCTGTCAGTTTAGACCCCCCTTGCCTCTCGCATAGTTCGCTATTAAAATTACTGCTTTACAAGCGGGAGGCTTGGGCACAAAAGCAGTTTCTAAAGATCGATGATAAATCATAAACAGTTACATTGTGAAAACAAGTTTTTCAATTAAGAAACATAACACTATTCACAATAGCTTAGTGCAGGCAGAGACTGGGCTCTAATTCAACTTGGTGTTTTTGACACATGTACTTGAAAAGCTCATAAATGTCTTTGTAGGGCTGCTCTGAGGTAACCTGGTGTGCCAAGGCAAGTTAAGCTAAGTGCTTCTTAGGGAAGTACTTAAAAATGCTTTTGTTTTTTTCCATACCTGAACCTGATGTGGGAGATTACCCGTTTTCAGCGAGAACTGTGACAGATATGAATGCCAGGAGGCAGGCATCTGAAAACACTTCAAACCAAAACAAGAGGTTGTTTTCCTTGTCCCAAAACACAGAGGTGCTCCTTTGTCTCTGTGCTAACTCTCTGTGATGGCATTTAATTCCACTGAATGGAGTCACATAGTGTGGGATTAGCCCCGAGGAATTTATTTTTAAAATAAAATCATTTATAGAATTAGTGAATCCAAACATTTTCTTATTGGTATATATTGCTTTTTTATTATTATTTTTGTGCAATTAGATTTCCTCTTGTTTTATGGGATATTTTATGTGTCTTAGATACTTGTGTTTGTTAATATGTAATAAATTTAAAGTTGTGTGGGTATTAAAAACAAGTACATTTTTATCTGCATTCATGTGACTGCTACCAAGTCTGGAAAATTAATAGAATAAGGATATTGAGGGCATACACAATAAAAAAAAAAAGAGAGAAAGAAAGAAAGAAAGAGAGAAAGAGAGAAAGAAAGAGAGAAAGAAAGAGAGAAAGAAAGAAAGAAAGAAAGAAAGAAAGAAAGAAAGAAAGAAAGAAAGAAAGAAAGAAAGAAAGAAAGAAAGAAAAAAGTTTGTTTTAAAATGTATAAGTAGAATTATAGAATTATCTCTGTTTCATTTGTAAGGTTATGAATTGGAGCACTTTTCCTCCAGAGAAAGAGAATATTGAGGAGTGTTTCATGTATTTAAAACAAATATTTCTAATTTTACATGGTTTAAATGACTCTGTTGAATATTTTTTTTTTTTTAATACTTGGTGGCTGTTTTTCAGGACTACAAGTAAAGTGGTTATAAGAATCCTGTGAAAAACTCCATCCCTTAAAAGGGGAGGGGGAAAAAAAAAAAAAGGAACACTTAAGCCAGGTGTAAGCTGGTGGCGACAGGTGAAGCCTTAGGTGTGAGGAAGGAAACCCCTCCCTGGGAAATCTCCTCAAATGCGCTGTAGCTGTTGGGGGTGGAGGGCAGGAGGCAGCGCTCGGCACTTAGCCCAGAGGCTGGGCAGGAGCTGCAGCTTCTGGTGCTCTTGCAGCAGGTAGTGGCTTGGGGGGTGGGGGGTGGTTTTTAAGGGTTGTTTTTAGATGTGGGTACTTGCAGGAATGTTTGAGCAGATATAAGTTTGTGTGTTGTTATATGTGTATGTTTCTGACTGTTGGATCTAGTACTATTGCATACCTTGCTGCTTTGATAAATAACTCTATAACTGTTTAAGTGAGTTGTGTATTGATTGAAGTGCTGGTCAAAAAAACGGGAAGCTTCGAGGAGGTAAGTTATCTTCCGTTTGCCTTTTGTAAATGTTTGACTTGTCGTGGCATTTAAGAAAAACAAAACAAAAGCACAAGTACTGCAGGGCTGTTGTCCTGGTGTATGAAGTCAGAATGAGCCTGGTGGCCAGGCTCTAGACTTGCCTTTTTTGTGGCCAGAAATAATGGCCTAGTGAGGGCTGGAGAAGTTAAAAGAGAGTCTAAGTTTCTCACTTAATTACAGCTTCAAGATCTTAGTGCTGTAGTAAAATGTCTCCCTACTTAAAAAAAAAAAAAAAAAAAAAAAAAAAATCTAAAAGGAAAAGAAAGAAAATGCTGGAAGGAGGTAGAAACCAACTCTGTATTAGTTATATAATTTGGAAAATAGAAACACTTTTTTATTGAAAAATTTTACAAGTAGCAGATGTGTTCATTCCAAGGAGGTTTTGAAGGTTTGTTTGTTTGTTTTTTTTCCTGCTTGTAGGATATAAGAATAGCGCTAGAAAAGCATTGGCTGGTGCGGGGTTTGGCATCAATGTCAGTAGCAGATCTGTACTCAAATCAAGTGAAATGGGAACTTTTATTAAATCCGTATATTGCTTTCAAGTCTTCCTGCTCAGGAAGAAGTTTGTCTTCAGCCTGAGTGTCTAAGAGGGCGACAGTGTTTTCCTAGAAGTTTGGGGAGCAGCTACAGAAAATCAGTTCACACAGTTGTGAAGTCCAGGAACTCTATCAAACACAACTTAATTTTGTATTTAATGCCGCTCCTAAGCACTGTACTAATCCACAGCAGTCGGCCCTCTAGATAAAAGGGAAGGGAGGGGAGATGACAGGAAAAGAGTAAGTTTCAAAGTCAGAATGAACCTTTCTTTATGCTGAATGCCTATTAAGATATGAAACGAAGGATTGTTGGCAGGTGAATAATGTAATGGAACAGGGAGTAGTGAAACACTTCCTGCTTCAAGGTGATTCAATATTATTGGGATATGCATAAAGTACTACTTGTAATGTTTGTCTGCGCTTTTTGTTCTTCCTAACAAAACATTTTCCCTTTTGAGAAAGTGGAAATGTTCATGAGCAAGTTTCATTTCCCTCAAGGATATAAACCAGAATTTTTGATTCAAAACAAGCCTTAGGTCCTTAATCCTCACTGGAGGATTTTGAGTAAACAAAACATTCCCATTGCTTTTCCCACTTAGTTCCATATCAGACTGGGGGGGGGG
>JAYECN010011206.1:0-29356 GCA_035222435.1 Microcambeva ribeirae | reverse complement strand
AGATAACAGCCCATTATTCCTCAAAAAAAAGAAAAAAAAAAAAAAAGAAAAAAACCACCAACAGGCCTCCCCTGAGGAGGGAAAGCATTTTGTCCTGTTTTCAGTGGGCGACTTTGGTATTTGGGAAGAATTTGTTTGTAGTCTTTCGTGCAAGGCTTCCTTTTTTTTTTTTTTTTTATTACAGCCAAAGGTAAGAATTATGACTTATAATTCTCATCAGTATCAATATCATCAGTATTTTCCTCCACTGAGTCTTTTATAGTCAATTAAAGAATTTTAAATTTGGAAACAATTTTAAAACAAACAAACAAACCCCACACTCTTCACCTTAACTATGGCTCAATCCACAGCGGTATGGATTACTGTTTGGAAAGAGGTTTTAATTCAACAAAACCTTTTGCGCTAGACCCCATACGGATGGGCTCAGCAAACCTGAGCCTGAAGCCTGCGCAGCTCCTCTCACCCGAGAGCAGGACGAGCCTCATCCCCCTCGCGCCAAAACCGAGTCCCCCCCCGCCACCGCGCGCGCCTGGGCTGCAAAAACCCATTCCTCTGTTTATCCACGGGACCACCAGGGATTTACCGTTAATATTTACACTGCAGGTTTTAATTAAGGGCAGCTGAATGTGCCCCGCGCGCTGCTTCTGTGGGCAGCGGGGAGGCAGGCAGGGACTGCGGGCACCGTCCTCGTGCGTGAGCAAAGGGCAGATGGGCCAAGCACAGCAGATCCGCATCCCTCAACACAGCCACGACCAGCGCCAAGGCCAGGCGGGCACAGGGATTCATATGGCATGAAATAACTCACACTGTGGAACCAATGAAGCTCCAAACCGTCCCCAGCCTCGTGCACGCGGCCTGGTGCACGGAGCAGCGCGGCTGGCGATGCTGCTTCCCTCTGCATCACAAAATAAACCGAGCAGTGGCACCGCTGCTCCTGCCGCTCCCCTGTTGCAGGATTTTAATCGATAGCCCAAACAGAAACATTTGCGATCGCAAAATGACGGGTACAATTAATTTAAATCTCATAACTGCAATGTTTGCGCCGGGGAATTAAAGCAAATTATTCCTTTGCTGTTGCATCTTACTCTCATTTGCATTTTAATCCCAGTAGGGCCTTGCTCTGTTATATTTGGAAAATGACTGTATAAAAAGGGAAAAACAACACGGTTGAAGTACTCAAAGATGTGCAGAGAATTTAGCTACTAACTTTACTGGCAGACATGTGACTGCACCAAGCCCTGAACAACTAGAAATGAGCACAAATCCTGCCTTTTTTTCCCCAAGCATTGGTGAAGGCAGCCTGGTGGCATTCTGCATTTCGCACACCAACACAGACAAGCAAACAGCTGGGGTAGAAGGTTGTATTGGAGGTGCAATTACACATTAGCCAGAGCAGGGCAAGTCCTTCCTTTGGGTAGTACAAGTAAGGGGACTCTCCACTGAAGGACACTGTGTGCACAGGGAAATGTCTTGGTTGCCGCCCTGTGGCTCTCTAATCCCAGGGTCAAGCCTTGTTTTCCTTGCTGGGAGGTTATACCACAGGATAATGAACGCATGCTTTTTTGCTTTCAGTAAACATGCAGTGAAGAAAGGCTATTGAAATACCCTGCCTATCCGTTCTTCTTCTGAATAACAAAAAACACAAATAAATGAAGCACCAATTTTGCTTTCACATGGTCCTATACACTCCTTCACTTGCAAAAAGTTGAAAGGATAGCAACATCCTGGAAAGGCAGCAACCACCAAAATCCTTGGAGCAGGCTTGCATACTTCTCCACTAAGCACATGGGTATCCTGTAGCTCCTGATGGGAAATAGTCTTAGGAGAGTTTCCTTACTCAAAAGGAACCAAGTTAGCAAAGAGTCCAGAGCATCGTGACTGAAGGGTCCAAACCCAACCAGTCTCTCCAGCAGCTCTACACAAACACACACAGAGCACTAAGCAGTGTGGTACAGCTGGATCCAGAAGGCCTTGGATCATCTCCAAGACTGTCCTGATACAAAAAAAACCTCCAGTTGGCTACAGGATAGAAAAGGGATCAGCTCTCAGGGCTTTGTGAGTAACACCTGACAACAAGACAGAGAGCTTTAGATCTCATAAAGCAACCCTGGTGTGTGATAAATGAGAGATTTTTCATGTGTGCCGTGATTCCAACTTCAAAACAGCAGAACCAGTTGCTGCATGGTATGGGTTGAACCCAAGCTGAGCGTCAGCAAACGCCTAGGCAGGGGGAGGGAAGCAGTCGCACCATCCCCCTTGTAGCCTCGGGGACACCACTGTTTGCAGATCATAGTACTCTGCACGTATTGACCCCAGAAATTAACCCCATCTTACCCGGATATTCAAAACATTGGAGGGATAATCATATAAAGCTGCAGAAAACTAATAGAGAGAGGCAGGGTATGCAGAGCAGCGCACTGGAAATCTCCTTTGTTTTTTCATTCTGACAAAGAAAACTACTCTGGCAAGTGACCCTCGCTCCACAAGGGCTTTTGCTCCTTCAAAAGTCTTCCAGCAGGTCTGTGACATGCCGAGAGCTGGAACTGTTGCTTGCTGCATATACACCTAGCGCCTCTGCCCTGCTTCTAAGACAACAGTGCACTGAGCAGAAGGCAGTCCCAGCTGGCACCGCACAGATGTGACCACCGGGAATGTTGCTGAACACTGCAAGAAAGCAGGGTGGCCAAGGAGGAGAGACTCTGTAGCCTTTCTGCACACAACTGTGGATGGAAGAAACCAGCAAGCTCCGTTAGTTCCTTTAAAATTCAGCGAGATGCTGGGATACAGCAGGAAAAACTAGAAATGGAACCAAACATAGGAAGAGATTAGCCTGTGCGTCATGTAAGGTCTGCAGAACTGCGAGCAGCTTCCTGCAAGGCTGAGCAGCTCTCTGTGTCCTTAACAGAGTGATGCAACACACAGCACTTCTGTAGGCAAACTCAGCTGGACTCTGGCGCCTGCATTTTTCTTGTTGCTTTACCCTTCTGGCTGACCGTTGTCCAGGAGATCAAGTATGATGTTTCAGCATTAACTTTCAAGGTCTTACACAGATTGTTCTTCAAGAGCTTGTTGAACTTTTGACGCTGTACATCCATTTTGCCCTGCAGGATCAAAAGGAAGAGACTTTCGGTCCAGGTGTAGTATTTGCACAAGCTTGCTGCAATCCCAGGTTTGCTGACTGACTTGCCGAAGAGTCCCACAAGCGCCACAGAGATGATTCCTCTTAAGAGAGGCTTCAAAGAGGCGTTTACTATCTAAGTTATGTTTATAGGGCCATCCATCACTTGACATTCCTGGAGACTGCTGTGGACCTGACTGTTTACACATGTAGAACTTCAAAAATTTCATTCAATCCACAGCCTCCTTTCCCAAATACCGCATTTGGGGCTGAAGTTTTCCAGGCTTCTAGCACTATCGATCAACAGATCAAATTTTGCTGCTAAAAGATGAAATCCCGGCCCCATTGAAGGTGATGGCAAGGTGCCCATTGACTTCAATGCAGCCAAAAAATCACCCAGAAACTACATGAAAAGTTTGTTGAGCCTTTTCTTTTTATTTTTTTAGCCCAAGCACAAAGAAACACACACTTTCTTCAGAGTCTACTTTATATACAGTTAGCCGCAACATTTCTGAATATTATAAAGCTAAAGCTGAGGTTTAAAGGCCTAACTCCCACTGAAGTCACGCCATAAGCTACATTTTAACATCTCAGCTTGTGCCTCTTCATGCATGACTGCGAAAGGGTCCAGTGGCACAAACGGGCCAAATTTTCTCTTCCAAAATGAATAAGAAAAACATGAAAGGGCAGAAGGTAGAGAGGAAAAGAACCGTGGTTTCATTTTTTCCCCAGTTGGCTCACACCAAGGCTGACTGGGCTGGAACAGGATGGTCTCAGAGAGCTGCACAGGAGCAGCGTGAGGCTCATGTCCCCGTGCCCAGACACATCCCCAGTTCACCTCAGCTGCAGCCACACTGCTTCATAGAACATGACCAGCATGTTCACCATGACGGTGTCTATGTCCTGCACACAGGACCGCCCTCAGGGATAAGCATGGAAGTCCCAAGGGCAAGACCTTGGATGGGTACAGCAATCAGCAAGCATGAGTATGTCCCAACCCAGATCCCTCCCCATTGATGCTGTCATGATAAAGCTGGCTAAGAACCACGACCCTTTGCTTGCAGAAACCCAGGAACCTGCTCCAAGGGCTAGTAGGGTTTGGGGCAACACATACTGATGTTGCCGACAGAGGAAGAGATGAGGACAAGAGTCATTTTTGCTCCTCAGGACTGACGTGACATTCTCATTATGCCCCACACCACTCCAGTGGGTCTTGCTGATACATTCCTGCTTACTCAAACACCCTGGGTAGCTTAACTAGATGCTACAGACTTGCTCTAGGTTTACTCTGGTGTAGTTGAAAAAAAATGAAACCAAGTATTCAATTACTTATGCAGTCCTAGATATTTATTCTCTAAGATGAAACTTCTATATGTTATTACAGTCTTTCTTATACTACTATTAGCATTGCTGTTGCTTTCAGATACATGGAGATGCCAACATCACTTACGAGAAAAGAAAACTAAAAAATGAGAGCATGACAGACAAGTGTTTAGAATTATAAATCATTTATAACAACAGTGGAAATAATTGATCTTTCTTAACTCTAGAAAAGAGTATAATCCTTACACAGGGATTCCTCCTAAGATCTTTTTCAAGATCTATTTCTTTTGTAGTCCATTTTTAAAACCCAGAGGCTATTTGAAATCTCAGTGAAGCTAGGACAAACAGCTACAGGACAGATCCACAAAGAAAAAGGGTGGTTTTGCAGCAATAAACTTCAATATTTGTGAAAGTGCTAGGAAAGGTAGGGTAGGAAATCTCCTTTGGTCAGTAGCAAATTCTAAGACCCAAATTTATGTAATGGTAAATGTAATGCTGAAAAGAAAAAATTGTCTTGCTCCTGATAGCAATGACAGCATCTCATATTTTTCCCACTTGCACTGACATTCTCACCACACTGATGCTCTCCTATTGACACCTGGAAAAGTCAGGTGCTTGCACATTGGGCTATAACTCATAAGGATAGCTCTGTAGCAATAGGATTTAATAAAAGTCAGTATTTAAAAGTGGAAAGATAAATATAAATAATGAAAACCAAAAGCTCGATATTGTAACAACTTCTTCACCCATCCAGATCATTCACACCAGTTCCCTTGCCACATTCTCCTCTATATTTTTATCTAGATTTCAAAGACCCTAGGTCAGCATATGAAAACAAAAATCTAGAAATCTCATTCAGCTTGAGACATCTCTAACATTAAGTCCTCTGTTTCAGAGTTTTCGGATTTTCCGATGGCAGAGGGCCCCACGCAGCCCTCCTGAGGCCGTCAGCCCTCTAGCAGCCACACGCGCAGCCTGAGACTGCTGAACTCTCGCTCAGCATCCGCTAGCCCTTTTCACTCCTTCACATGAAACCACAAGAGCCAAACCGTGGTCGTAGCATACATGTCCTTTATTTCAGAGTGAAATAGGGGCTCATTAGAGCTGCCAATTTAACATCTATGGGAGTGAACTTTTCTGTATTATCTGCAGCAGAGGCCGTAGCCCAGAGACCCTGCCGAAACCCTCTCCCAGCTCTGCCGATCAGCTCTAGCCAGATCCAAAACAACCACTCCGGAAAGCAAGAAAGCAGTTCATTCCTCCCACCTCCTCCGTCATTTGCATCCTTAACGCTGAGCAAGCCAATTAGCATCAGCTGTAGCAGCAGGTTAGCAACATTGGTATCTGCGCACTGGGAATGGGTTGAGACCATCTGTTGGCTCTTTTGCTTTCATTCTCCCTTGGCAAGGGCTGGATTTGAATCAATAAGCAAGAAATTGCTTGGTCCTGTGTCAGCTTTTCAAGACACAAAGTCATCTTGGGAATCACATATTCAACAACACTAGACATAAGCTCTCAGAAGAGTGAAGATGCAAGTTGTCCACAAAGTCACAAGTATTGCCCAGGTCACAGACAAACCAACTTGCATCGCTGTCCTGATTACAAAGTAAGCTTTCTGGAATTGTTCTCCTTTCACCAACTTCCTTACCATAGCTGACCACAGTACAACTCCTCTTTCACTGCTGTACAGTACTATTTCCCAGGGCAGACAAGGTTAGCGTTCCCACCTCCTACACAGCGTGTAAGCCCAACACTTACAATACCATGACCCAAGGAAGCATCTAAAGCTGGAAAGTCCTAGGGACTAAGGCATTTACAGGAGAAGATTCCTCCATATAAGACTTGTTTGTAATGCCCTTTCCCTGAGAATACATCACTGACCATTTTTTGAGGAAGAATTCTGACTCAGGCAGATTGGAGTTCATGGGGCCTTTCTTGTGTTCTTAAGTGTTAATCCTTTCAAAAATCACCCTTGCAACATTAGCTAAAAACAACTGAGACTCTGCTAAGATCTCAAGCATTCATCTTTGAGCAGAGGACAAAACACAAGGAATTTAAAAGCAAGACAGTCTTCTACTAACCATTAACAGCGATACACATACCAGCTACTCAGATCTAAGTTGTGGGCTGATACCTGGCACCAAAGTCTGAGGCAAACACCCCTTCCAGAATAACCAGGCAATGATTTCATTATGAGGATAAGCGACGCTTTCGCATGGGCTTTGCGCAATATCTATTTTTGAAGATTAGGTACGCATATTCAGTTAAGCTTTTAACTGGAAGAAATCAGCAAACGCATTTGTCGTCTCAAAAAGATTCTGAAATCTAAACTAAAACTCAAGATTCACTCTCTTAACGTATGGCTTGCAGCAAGAGTCTAGCAATAGAACTAGGGTTCATTTAAAACGCATTTACACACTTGATCAAGAGGTACACATATACATACACCTCACCTATCGATCAGTGGGACTTGACATTTCAAGTTTCCAACAACTTCTCTACAGTCGTGAGTATACGAAATCCATTTTTACTTCAAAAAGGAAGCCAAGAATGGGAACTGGACAGAGATACAGTATTGAATATGTGGAAATAACTGTCAAAGACCACAAAAACCCCAAGAGGGCCAAGTCTTTACCCCAAACACAGCAAGATTTCCAGGGAGATAGTAAGAATTGCCATCATATGTATGGTCAGTAAAATACTTAGCAATGCTGATTTTCCTCTACAGTGCCAACACATATTACCAGAAAACAGAAAAACAAATCTGCAGTTAGATCTTTCCAAGAATTTCCTGCCTTCTTTTGGTATAGAGCTCTATCCTCTGGATTAAAGAAAGGTATGGTCTTGCTTCACTTACCTCCTCCGTACGTAGTAGCACACATGATGGAGGATATCCAAGCAATCTGGCTGTAGGAAATGCTGTAAACAGCCTGGAGTTCTTTATAGTAGATCGTGAAAGCTTTAGGAAACGTATACGCAAATCCAACTGAAATGGAAGCTCCAAATACCACTGCCCATCCCCATCCACCATCAGGGGGTACATAGCCCAGATCTGAAGGGACTTGATGAGACATGGTCAATCTAGATTTCAGAGCAAAAAGCACGTCCCAATGCCCTGCAAGGCAAGAGATTTGTATGTTTTACAGAACACGCAATATCACATTTATTCAGACATTATTTTAAAGCACAATAAAGTAATTAAAAATGTACAAAAGGCCACTTACCCTTGGATCATTAGCCTTTCATGGCTGTTAATAGCTTTATTGCACAAAGCATACAAGACCGAAACCACCCTTCCCTCTTCCACTTACCCAGGCCAGACCTTCCACCTGTATTTTAAAATATTTTGAGGTGCCTTCAAAATATTCCCATGGCTCCTGTATTACAGGGACAGATCTCATTCAGAAGTTAAGTTTACATCTTATTTTGCTTCTCTCTCACACATTCAGCTTGTAGCTCATGTCTTACCGCAGGAACTGGCTTCTTGTCACAGTTACTCGGTCTGTCCCTCTGGAGGGGGAGAGAAGCCAAGGTATTGCCGTTTTTAGGGCAAACGCTTCATTGTGTATTTTTCAGATGTGGGTGGAAAAATAAAAACCTCATGATTGCAGGTTATCCCCGATTAGAAGAATAATTCCCATTACGTAAGCAGCAGGCAATCAGTCCCCCAGTGTGTCCAGATCCCCAATTCTGCACAGCGATGAGGTTCTCTCAGCTACTCACTTTCACTGAGTCTACAAGCAAACTGCTAGCAATTTCTTGCAATTTCTGGCTGAAGTTTCTTCCTACTAAGGGGCAGCAACTGTACTTGTGCCCTTGTGCCTGGCTCTTGCCAGGTTAGCAGATTATGTTAAGAACAACATGGATCAAAGAGGGCATTCACTCATTTGCATTCTTCCCATACTTCCTGGCTATTAAAATAAGAGGAAAAAAATAAAAAAAGGAAAGAAAAAAGATATGTGTATATATATATATATTTATGCCTCTCAAGTTAAAGCATAAGCCTCCTCAAGGTCAAGACTCTAAATGAAATGGGAAAGGAATAGTCTCCATAGCCAAGGGTGCTGGAGTGGGGAGACATGAGTTGCAACCTGCAGACAAAAGATGTTTTATTGCCTTTATCTACTGCAAACTAGGAAGCAATAGAAGTTGATAGGGAAGGACATCAGAGCCGAGGAGAAGGAGCAGGCTCCATGCATCAGCTGGACACACTTTGATGAACCTCAGATGCTGTAGTCAGCTGACTGGGGAGAGAGGGACCTTTGCCTGGTGAAGAAAAGCCCTCAGGGAAAACACAGTGTAATTAGTATCTATTTGAGAGTCGATCATCACTTCAGCAATGCTGTTTGGATTTAAACAGTAAGGAGGAGGACACCACTAGAATAGCCAACTTGCAAAAGTATCAAGAACCAGTTTCCAAACTCTAAAACTTCCACAAGAGTATATTCCCCGACCCTCTCATTAAGATGTTCCAGAACCAGCCTCTTCTCATTATTGCTAACATGTTCTCTAACGAAGCTTTATTCCCTTCTGTTTAACACTGTTTTTGTGCTGATGGTGTTGTACAGGTGACACAATCTTCTCTCCTTCCATGCTGTTACCTCTTCATGGTTTTATTGGAAACAATCATATTTCATTTAACCTTTATTTCACCTAGGTAGACAAACTATATTTTTACCTCTTATAAAGATTCCTGGAACAAAGAACTTACCTGTCCCCCTAGTAATCCTTGTCTACAGTGCCTGTTGTTCCAGTGGCAACTAAAGCAATGGAAGGAAACACAGCCCTGAGCAAGGGAGAACACCAAGAACACACATGGGGACAAATTAAGAAATACTCTTCATCAGACCTCCACCAATGACCTGACAGTTTCAGACTCTCTGAAGAAAATTGTTGCTTTTGCTCATTGTAATCTTTTCTCACTCTCCTTTTGATTGAAGGCTGAAACTGTTCAGCTCCAACTACATTTTACTTAATGGAATTTACAGTGAGCACATGCTCAGTGTTGTCAAGGCATCTCCTCTGGGTCTGGAGGTCTGCAGAGGGCAAGAGGTTATGCTGAATGACCACACATCAGTCCTGTTCTCATCTTCCTCCCTAGCATCCACTACACCAACTGCTGAAGGCAAGGATTTATGGTCCCCTCTAGCCTAAAATGCAAGCAGGGCTTGTGCTTTGTACATGTGGCAACATGTTATGCTCATTTGAGGCCCATGTGAGGATTCATTAGCAGTTATAGTCCAGGATCCTCACTGGAAGGTGGGAAAAGGTGTGGTAGAAATCCCTTTTTAACCTAAACATCCTTAAAATTAAAGTCACTTTATCCTACTGCTTGTCTGGGGTTATTGTGGGAATGTCTGCACAGACAAGCCCAGGCAGACATGAGCACTGCTTGTGTTCTGAGCTGGCCGCGGGCCAGCGAGTCTGGGGCAGGAGCAGTGTAGCCACAGCAAAGCAGGGCTGGTGCGCCAGCCAACAGACCTGTCTGGGACGCACTGAAATAGCAAGGGCCAAGAGCTGTTCTTCATGTAGGTGCTTCAAGGGATCCTGACAAACGCACAGATTAGAGCTGCCCCGCTCTCTTCTAGCAGGCAACAACAACAAAATTAATGCAACAAAATTAAGTGCAGAACTCTGTCCAAAGCAAGTGAGACAAACCTGATCTTAACTGGGGGAAACATTAGACTATGATGGTGATATTTAAGAAATTCAGTCTTGAAAAACTCCACTTTCTACCACGGTAACATCCAGGGTTGTGACTTGCTGGATTTTGAGATTTCATTGCTATATCAAAAGGTCTTATAAATAAAGAATAACAAAAGAATAAGGGGAAGAATTTTTTTGTGTTGAATTATCATTTCAGTGAAAAGGAAGATGGTATCAGCAGAGTTTCTCCTGTTCTAACTTTAAGGATTAAAATGGCTGAAAAATTAGTGTGACATTATTTTCTCATTGGGAAATCCAGAGTAAACATAGCAAGTAATTCTGATGCAGATTCAGCTATCCCCCATCATCTAAGGAGTAGTAGCTGCCAATTGTTCTTTCAAACTAGTATTATTACATTTTATTACCGTAGGGGGGATTTTAGAAGGAAATACATGTTAAAGAATAATAGCAACAGCACTGGAATGACTACTCATTGACAAGACTTTACTATTATCAAATATGCATTTAAAGTAATTAAAATGTTTAGAATACAAGTTCCTTCAAATATTGACATATCTTAAAGGCTCTGGAATTAGGCAAAAATAAAACCAACTAATTGGTGAGTGCAGTCAGAATATGCTTTCTTATTTAACATCATGCTGTATAAAACATGTTCTGTTATTTAACATCACATTGGGTACTCAGTCTATCAAAGTTTAGGACATGCAAAAATCTTCAAAAATCTTCAAATTCACATCTTATTCTTCAAATTCACATCTTATTCTTAACAGCCCTTTTAAAAGGGTGAGTAGGAACTTCAGCTATATTTTTAAGAATTAACATGAAAGATTTTGTTTTTATTACAACCAATTCATTCTGCTTGTAAAAGCGTATGACTGACTGTACATAATGATAGAGTTTTAAAGGTGTTGAATATATTTGTTAATTTAAATTCTTTTTCTGTTTAACAGGAGATTTATCACAGAGACATTTGAATAAAATTAGACTGGTCTGTGCTTCATTGTACAGCTTTTATATATCAAGGCTAGCTCTTACATAATATACAGAATGAAAAGAGAGGAACTGAACTTAAATGAAAACCAAAAGACAGGAAACTTCAATGACAGTAAAGCAAGGTCTTCAGCTTGGAAGAATAAAACTATGACTTCAGGGATTATTAAATGAGTTTAGTACCCGGGCTCTGAACAGCCAGTAGTGCAACACATTCGGTCACTCCTCATTGCTCCCTGCCACTGTGGGGGGACATCAGCACCAAGGAGGGCCCAAGGCCCCTCTCAAGGGGCCTTTCCCCTTCCTTTACCAGCCACAGCCACTCCAGTCACACTGGGTGTGCAGTTTTCTTTGTTAGTTCTTTAAGAAACATCCTATCCTTGAGAGGATTTATCTTTGCTTTCCCTAGAGTGCACTGAAAGTCCCACTTCTTTCTTCAGTTTCCTGTTGTGTAACTGAGGAACATCCTGATTGCTGCTTTTCATACAGCTGTAGCATGGTCCAGCTACAGTCCTTCTCACTTTGTGTCTAGTTCCTTTTTGTGAAGTTTTACCTTGTTTGAACTTCCCATTCCTCCAACCACCGTTCCCTGCAGGCTTCCTGCTATATTCCAGTTACCTCCTTACCAATGGTTATTCTATCAGCCACCTCTGGAGCTTCTTCAGCCACTATTTTGCTGTTTTACTTCGGAAGCTGGCTGAGGGTGCTGTCAACTTCAACACACAAAAAGCCAGGTCTCCTACATAATCAAGTACCCCAGGTCTCAGGCCAATTGATGTTACTGCCTTTTCTCCTGAATTTATTGAACTTTCTCCTTTTGGAACCAGTGTGTACAATTACAGTCCCTTCTGTAAGCCAAGTCAACGTGGGACTCTTCTTAGACTATAGCATTATTTTCTACAACCATTTCTTCTAGGAGAGCACCATGAAGAATCAAAATCAAGCCTAATGCAGCTTCACCTGTTGATCCAGGGACTCCCTGGTGCCAAATTCCCCTCTACTCAAGCAAGCCACCAAGCACCAGACATATAAATTCACTAACCACCATTCAACAGGGCTCCTCTTTCCTCAGCAGGACTAGGTACCACTCAGATCCCCTCCTTGCTGCACTCTGGTTGCTGGCTCCCCTGGCAGGGACCTGCTTGGCTTTTAAAGCCATGTGCTAAACTCTTCCCCCGCCCCGGATTCAGCCGAGATCAAAGGTTGAGATCAGAGGCTGCATCCTCAGATACAAAACCGCTCTCGGACTTCCAACACCCCCCTGCTCCCACCAGACCCCTCACATCACACCCAAGAACATCAGCAGACAGCAGGATCCAAAACTCACGGACCCTTCGTGAACAAGGACCCTCCTTCACTCACCAGGAACAAGTTCAGGACAAACTCCCCATTTACTGCTGGCTTCTCTTGTACCTCTATGGATGTTAATAGATTATTTGTTAGATATCTCTCTTCCTTCTGTCCTCTCTCTCTCTGTACATATTAACTTATTCTTTTTCAAGTGACTTTTCTCCAGGCTCTGTTCCCACTCTCCCCTGGGGGAATTCGCATACAGAGCACCCCTGTCTTTGCCAGTCCTGCTATGGCCATTTTAACTCCTGGCTGAAATTCTCTCCCATGTAGCAGGTCAGCATGAGACGTATGGGTCATCCGAATCCTGCGTCAGACTTATTTTGGTCACTCAAGAATAAAGAGAGAGACTCACAGGCCAGGGCAACACTCAGCAGGGGGTAAACTTCATCCTGGGGCAGGGGGAGGGAAAAGGGATACAGAAAGTTCCTGAATTTATTGCCAGGAACTGAGGAGTTGAATTGGACCAGCGAAAGAGCAATGTCCACACCACGAGTACACACTTTGCAGAGGTTTATATAACCCAATTTGGGCAGGAATGTTTCCATAAGACTTACATTGCAAATCCCCATTTGGGGGATTTAAAACATTCCCCTGCCGTGTTTATAATCCAGACACTGCAACAGACTATTTCGGCCCAAGAAATAAAGGATAAAAAGCTGACAGTAGCCAGGCCAGTGTAATGTTCTTGTCCAATCCGAGCAGAAACCTCGGAAAGGTAAACAGAGACAAAGAGAAAAATCACCCACAATGACTTTGCAAGTCAGCATGTCCTGGAGCCCCTATTCCCTGCCTTGTAGCCATGTGCTAAATCACCCATGCTACTTCCTATAGCCCCGGGAAAAACATATCTCCTATAAGGGGGCAACAAATGCAAAAAAACACCCCCTAGGTGCCAGTTTCCATTAATGAGAAAGGCTGCTACCAGCATCGTCACAGATGCTCTTCTTGCAAGTGTGGGACAAGTAACACAAGTCCCATTTGAAAGTAGGTTTCTAGCATTCAATACTAGCAGGACGCTAAAGGTCTCTACAGGGTCAAAATGCAACCACAAAAACTCTTGGAAAAAAAAGTCCATTGAGAGTTATTAAATACAAAAGATGCTACCTCTGGTACTGTGGATTGCAAATTGCTAGAGCCTGGGAAATATCCACAACCCTCTCTGTTCTTGTCTTCCCAGATATCCACAATAAATCACTGCCAGGGAGAGAACACCCGGTTATACGTACCTTGGTCTGATCGATCCATGGCCCCACTCTTTTTATCTAGTTCAGGCTTCTACCAGTTATTCTCTTCTGCTACCATTCTAAAAAGGTTTTAAAATCTTCTCCCTCAGAAAAATAACAATTGTATCCGATTTTTTGTCTTCCAAAAAAAGTAAGCCCGTAGCACTTTTAGGGGTGTTAGGGGAACTCATTACAGATGGTTGAAGACACAGGTGCTTCTCGGTGTTCTGTCCCACAGGAGGTTATCAGAAGCTGCCTATTCAGAGGACGGGAACTATACTAGAGCTGGAGTTCATAGGAGCCATTTCTTTCAACACTAAGCCTTCCGGAGTAATGTTATTTTAAAATCTTAATGGCATTACAAAAGGTGTAAGTCCTTTAGACTTTTACTATTGAGTGGCTTCTACGCTGCTAGTTCTTTTCTTCCAAAACTGTTCGTTCTCCTTTGCTTGTAAACACCAGCTTTAAAGTTCCCTTGGCCCTGGGCCACTGTAAGCTGGAGCTTTACAGTTTGGATCAAAATATGAATTTGTCCACATTAAACTATATGATCTCTCTATCCACCCCTATGTTTAGGTAACACATTGACCATTTTAGGGTTCAGCATATTAGGAAAGAGCAATATCTTAGTGAAAGCAGATAATGAAGTTACTCCATGACTTCCAGTAGTAGAGGCTGACTGAAAGCTTCCTCCTAACATGCAGACCAACTACGACAAAAGTTGCTACGTACCAGCGATGGTGAATTCATTTCCAAGGGCTCCACACAGCTTGCCAAAGTTGTGCACAAGACGTTACTTCCTGAGGCTGATGAAGGAAACAGAACTGTGGAGAAAGTTGCCTAGTTGAATGATCAGAGCTTTCCCCTCTAAAGTCTTCCCTTGATATCTGGGGTTTAGAGTCTTCAGAGCAGTCACATCCTTCTTTTGGGAACTTATCTTGAGTGCCTATTATAAACAAAACTAAACAAACCAATTTCTAATGATTCATTTGTCAAACGCCACCTTTGCCTGTTCACAGGATGCTCAAGCAAACGTGCTGTTAACTTGGACAGACTTAAAACATCAAAAAAAAAAAAAAGCATCAATTTTATGGATCATCTACTTAAATTTCTTGGCCTGTGAACATTTTTATATAATTTAGACACAACATCTATTCAAACTATTTGGACTATTTTTCTACATTAGCTTGGAAAAAAACTTGATCAACTCCACAGGCGGCTGAGAGAGTAGCAGAAACTCTCCTCTGCTATTTCATTAGCCAGTGAAAGATGGATATTTGAACAAATAAACAGATCTTTTTCTTAACACTTGCTCTGCACATATTTGTTTACATGCAATGTGTGACATAGTTCTTATTTGTGTTTAGAGAATTACATAAACAAAGTTTGTGGAATAAAAACAATTAGGCTGGTTATTAGTGATTAATTTTTCTTTATACTCTTCATTTATTGACTGTGGAGAAGGTTAATTTGCTATTCACTAAATATTTTTGCTCTACTCATCCTCAAACGTTTGGAGAAAACTTACAGAAGGTATATGAATAAAACCACACTAGAAAACAGGTAGTCTGAAACATGTGTATCTTGCTGTCAAAAAAAAAAAAAAAAAAAAAAAAATCAAAACCTTGCATGAACTAAATATAGTTTATACTGCTTATATTTGGACTGCAACCTGCCAGTTTTCTCTGAAAGCAACAGAGCTGTAGAATGGAGGTCACATGCAGGCCTATAAGGCAACATGACCACAGAAAGTATTGCTTTAATGGATTTATTTGGTACTATTTTGGTTGATGTTTCACAGATATGTTATCCTTGCTGGTACTCAGTGACACTTGGATATCTAAATAAGCACATGCTGTCTTCCAGCAGGTCAGACTCCACACTTCAAAGAGAACAACTGAAGCTGTAAATGGACATCTCCTCCTCTCCGGCTACCCTTTTGTGGACTGCTGTCCCCAAATATAGGAACCTGTAGCATATATGAGGGACCTGTGACCTATTTTTATAGAAGCCCGTGCAGCAATGTTCCTCCTACACTGGGAAGGCCTCACTTTTGCCTAGGTAGTATATAAAGGGGCTGACCCTAATGTCTTTCCCCTTTGCTCCTCTCCAAACAGAGCTATACCTTCTTTACTCAGCGCTTACAATAAAAAAATCAAACCCCGCCAAATATTCACCAGCTGGTGTTTTTTACCTTATTGCTGCTAATTCACTATCCATTAGCACACACCTCAGATAATGGTCTACAATTACATTTCATTAAAGTGCTAAAGTCCCAGGTACGTTAAAATAAAAAATAATAATAATAAAAAAAAGAGTCTGCACAGATTTTATGAAATTAAGTGTCTAAAGAAGAAAAAAAGATTCCACTGCTGCTTCCAGAAAGAGAAATTTAAATAGAGCAGTCATTATTATGCTTCAGGGAATCCACTATGGAGACACACAGTGGAAATCAGGCTTTGTTGGTTCTGCTGTTCTTGACATAGCTTGTTAAACTGTAGCTTGACCACATAAAGTTAGCTAAAGTTAATAGATACACTCTTACTGTGAATCTTTGCATTAATGTTTGCATAAAGTGCAGAAACTTAGGCCAGCAGTGAGGCATACATAACCAGATGTTAAGAAAGGGGGCCAAGCTTCGTTAGTCTAACCTTGCTCCCTTGGAGGCAGAATAGTATTCCTTACTGCGGAGAGCAGGGAAAGGCTCTCTGGTTATGGCTATTTCTCCATCTGCTGACTGCACACTCCTGCCCTGCTGTGAGGTATTTTCCCACATGCTGCATACGCAGATATGCTGCTAGACCCAAAAAGAACATACCGTGGCTACAGTTAATTGTTCTTTGATATTGGACTGCCAAGGACCATCCCAACTGATTATCTAACACAAAGTGAAGCTGTTTTGCTCTGGGGATACTCATGCGCATACCCACACATTGACGTGTGCAGCTATCACCTCCAGAATACTCCATTCCTCCAGCAAGTCCTTCCAAAATAACACGCCTTCCTTTCCAACATCCTTGTGGGTAGCCAGATACAACCAGCATGGTCCTAAACTAATCACCACCCTCACCCTCTCAGGACAGAAAGGGTCTCTCAAGTCCCCAGATATATAGATATTGATACAGATATTGACATACATATAGAGACAGGTATGCTAGAAAAGCAGAACTGATTTTAATGTCCGAAGAAGAAATATCCTCTTTGATACTCAGAGGATACAGTAAAATACTCATTTGCAAAACTGTGCGTAAGGTGTTCCCACATCTAGTTGTTACTTCTCCTCATGCCTAAAATACACTAACTTGACCACTCAAACTCATCTCATCTGTTGCTATGTTCTGCTTCACATTCTGAAACAAGCCAAGAGTTAGAAGGATTTTACGAGATCTAGCAAGACATACCAGGAATAGCAGGGATCGTTTTTCCCCAAGAATTGAAAAGAAAATAGAGAAGAGAATCAAACAATAAGGCTTAGCTCCACCTATCCCAGTTTTATTTCTGTTCCCTCTCCCAAGCCATTATAAATCAAGAGCACCTTCCAGATTCTACCTTTATGATTTGGCTGAAAGTCTGCAAGCATCTCCTTAAGCATCTTTCATGAACAAGGTAACAGCTACTACTTACACTGATCTCTTTCTGCAGAGCTGTTCAGATAAATCTGAAAACTGCAAAGCACCCACAGAGGCTTCTCAGTAAGACAGCTGTCAGTTATGTTTCTCTACCCCTCAGGTTAAAAAAAGAATTACAAGGAGATAATTTCAATTAGCTTCTAAAGCTTTAGCTTTGTCCACACTGTGGACTCTGAGTTAATTTAATTTGTCCCCAGGTAGCTGATGCAATTTTATTATCTTTTTCCTGCAGTCTCCTTTTATTTTACTTTGATAACTTTTTCCCTTGGGGAATCCAGGAGGACCTTTTTTTTTTTTTTTCCCCCTCTCGTTCTTCAAAGGTAAATAATTTTGTCCGCTTCAGCTCATCCTGTCCCAGTAGTTTACTGCATGCTAACATGTTGACAAACCATAAATACAGCGCTAGAGAAATCTTCCCTTCCAAGTCCTTGAAGTCTCAGACAGAGCAAAGGTGACAACAGATAGGAAGATTCAGGTTAGAATGTTTTTACCATTCAAGTACCACTATAAACTCCATCCCGGGAGCAGTTTAGTCTCTTATCCACTAACTTAATAGGAAACTCCACAGACAGCATTAAAATATAGCAAATTTTATTTAGTGTCACCTGTAGCCATCAGTATTTCAATGTCCTAATTGGATATGGAAGCAAATAGAGTACAGAGTTGTCTGTGTTGCTGATTTATTCAGCCCACGGCAAATAGGCAGGTCAGTAAGTCCACCTCCCCGTCCCGGTTTCATCGCTTTTTCTGCACAGTTCTTGAAGAGGAAGCATCCCTCAATTTTAATGCAACAGCTGCAGATTTGCACAGGAATACAGAGGAGCGGTCAGTAGCTCTGCTCCACTAGCTAATTCCTGCAGAGAAGTCTCTTCCTACCAACAGGACGCTGAAAACAAGAGATGTCAAGGTTGTCCAGTACACACTGACATGTAAGCTGCAGGAAGGGAGCTCAACTATTTGAAGAGCAATGTTATGATAGCACAAAATGAATCAATGATCATACAAAAGAGACTGGGGTCCCTAGGTGCTTTAATTAGCTTCAGATCGCTATTCTATCTGACTGAGGAAAGCAAAACATCCTGAACCGGCCATCAGGAGCGTGGATCTGTCAGCACAACCTCACCCAAGACTAAGATTATCACTCAGCAATCCCCAGAAAGCTGCAGAAAGCCCATGAGCAGCCTGCCACATCCGTCTGCTGCATAGACGGCCTACAAAATAAGCCCCGTTTGTCCAACTTACTGAACGTGTGCTGTAGAGCTGATCTGAACATACGCAGCAACCATTTGCCTGGGACTCCTGAACTGCTTTTCTGCTGAAAGCAAATTGCCCAATATCTTCAAATTACTTCCAGGCAAGGCTGCAGGCTGAGGAGAAAAAAAAAAGAGCCCGTAAGAACCCGACTATAGAAATCCCTTCTTCAAGGCGAGAAGTTCACATTGCTTTCACAGCTTGCAATGACTTTGCATCACTGCTAAGGTCATTAGACAGTCTCTGATAGGAAACAAGGATTTTCAAGCAAACAATAAAACTTACTGGTAGATGTGCTATGTGCTGTCGCTAGATCAGAAGGTAAAGCAGGACGACGTTGCCTGTGTGAGCAAATGAGAAGTTAGACCTGAACAGCGGGGAAGAACTAGACAAAAAGCAGAGCTCAGCACCTTGCAGCTCAAGCAAGAGGGCAGTGCTGCAGTGAGAGGTGTGACGTTGCATGCAGCTGTGGCACAAAAGTACAGAAAGTGAGGGACAAGCAGAGAGTGGTATCATGAAGTTAAATTTCAGAAGTTCAGTCTACTAAAATTATGTAAAAGTTACTTATCACAGAGACAGCTAGTCAATTGTATTTCAACAATAGGTTTATTTTAAGAAACATAACATGACATTAAGTAAAAATGCAAAATTGTGCAATTATGGCAAAATGTTTAAAAAATCCACACATTTGCCCTCATAGGACTACAGTACTTCTTACTAACATACCTGAGCACTGAATGTTGGATGCCATTTCTAAATAGCCTTATGAACAGGGAGTTCTTCGCTTGTAGAACATACACACACTGCATGTTTTGTGCACCAAGATTGCTTTTCGTTATTTTGAGTTCTACTAATTGAATCAAGTGGAAACTTCAAAATATTTCCTTCTAAAATAACCAGTAATTTTGGAGAAGACACTTACACTGATGTAAATCCTTACAATGCTAAAAATTCATTTAATAAAGTGAAATAAATGAATGCAGGAAAACACTAAGCGGGCAAAACGTACAGATCTCTGCTTAAATATCATCAGTACCTTTGGTGCCGGGTGGTTTTTGTTTGTTTGTTTTTTGTTTGTTCGTTTTTTCCTTTTGCGCTGTGCAAGTTTACTTAAGTCTGACTCTAAAGCAATGGGTTTTTTTTGTTTTTTTTTTTTTGTTTTGTTTTTAAACCAGGAATCTGACTTTCAGCAAAACATAAAAGCATTTAAGAATTGGCAAAATGTCACAGCTACATTATTGTCTCAAACTCTTCATGCAAAAGATTCAGTATATTCTACTCCCACAGCAATTTCCAGGATTTAGCTTTTAAACACATTACAGACTTGGATCATACCCTCAGTTTGAACAGTTAAACAGAATGCAGATCTTCGTACTTTAGTGCAGATAAACAAAATTAACAAACCTACTGCAGAATTAACCACAGCATATTGTACTTCTATACATCACATGACCAGTCAATTGCTAACTCAATTCTATTTCATAGTTTCAAGTAATATATTGAAATTTGTTCTACTAAATAAATATAGAAGATTGTCAAAAAGCAGCAAGAAGTCATGTAAATACTCAACCAAGCTCAGAAAAAAAAAAAAAAAAAACAAACAAAATGAAAACAAGAATAAAAGTTACATAACACTTTGCAAAAAAAAAAAAAATGGTTTACACACAAATGCAACACTGTTAGGAAGGGTGCTTCAAAAAGCTTGCAGCTAGAGGCCTACAACAGCGCAAAGAGAGCTAGCCAAGGACTAAGGATAATTAAAAAAATAGTTGTACTTAAACAACAAAAAAAACCCACACTCTTATTCTTGGCTATGGATATATATATATAAAATATCCAGAAGAAAACTAAACAAAGAAACAGCACACACTCAACACTGTTGTAAAATGCAGTCTTAGCAAATGCTGTCAACTCCAAATTTACTTCTGGGAAAAAATAAAAAAAAAAAATGCAAGCACTCGCATTTCAAAAAAAAGCTGTTTGGTGAAACTCTGGAAGATGAGGTATGTAATGCAAAGAGGCTTTTTTTTCCATTTCATTTCACAGTTTTTTTTGTTTTTAACATTTTAACATTTTGTGCATGAATTAATAGAACCAGATGAGCATCCCTTTAATTAAGAAAAATTCCATTTGGGAACAGTAAGACTATGTAGTAAGTGAACATTATCCACATTCTCAGTCATGCCAGGGGGATAAACACTGGTGAGCTAAGTACTTGGCTTACTGAAATAACATATATTTAAAAACCAGATCATGGTAAGCACTTACAGGCAATGATGGCCACTGCCATTTCAACTGTTTTACTTCAGTCAGTTTGAAGAAATATAGCAGGGTAAGGTAACACTCTTTGCTCTCAAAGAATAGTCTGCAACAAACTAAACGTGGCAAATTGTAGCTGATAAAAGAGTTCTGGGATTAATCTTTTCCCTTTTCTATGCAGCCTTCGTTACTGAAGTAGAGGTTAAATTTTGAACTTATTTACATCTTAAAAATAAGCTAAATGTTTAATACATAGAGAAAAGTGTTGCAATATATTGGATCCTTATTCTGTATTTGCTTCTAAACTTATTTAAGCCATGGACACTTACTGTCAATTTTGCTTTAATACACTGGATTATGAAGACAGCTCAGTAGTGCAAATTTTCACATTATAGATTAGAATGAAATAAAACATAACTGAGGGCTTGATTACAGGGAGAAAAGCATAGTCAAGTTAAACCACACTTTTCAGGATTATTAGAGCACATAACCAACACTGCACGTAGCACTGTGCTCTAGTGGATACTGAATGAACACTCCACAAACTAGTATCATTAAGGCTATATCCTGTCATCATTCTGTGCAAGAATCTACCATTGCAGTAAAAATGTTAAAAAAGACAATACGATGACAGGACAGGGCCTGAACACAAACAGACACTCCATGGAAAGTAGCAGGCATAAGGCTAGCCCATTTCAGACAAACAAGTATTAAAAATGTACTAGCACCATCAACTTTTGGATTAAAGCCCTTTACAGGATGACAGATGTTTTAAGCAGTGTAGAGAGAGAGGGGAGAGAAAAAAAAAAAAAAAAACACTTTTAAAGCACTACATCTAAGTGGCAGAAAAATAGGTGTTGGGATCCTTTTTGTCATTGTTTTTAAAATAATTAATCTCAATTTTAACAAAAATCCATACAGGAAGTGGTACAGTAATCTACACAGGCCTCTTTCTGGGATACTCCATATTCCAATTCTTATTTGTGTATTTCTCCCAAACTGTAGTGCACAAACAATATTAAGAACATCTTAGCAGATTTCAAAAACAGTACAAAAAAGATCATTAAGATTCAGGATCTCTCAATCCTCCATGTACTTTCAAACAATCTAAAATAAAAGATTTAGTGATATTGCCTCAAATTTTACCCGTATTAAAAAAAAAAAAAAAAAAAAAAAAAAAAAAAAAAAAAAAAAAAAACGAAAAAAAAGGAAAAAAAAAGGAGAGAAAAAAGTCACTTCAAAACAGAAACAGCTTGGACGTCCTTAGCTATTAATGCTAGATTTTCTTTCCCTGTAGTGCATAGTTATCCTGGCTCCTCCACTTAATTTGTTCTTACCACAAAAACATTGCTCTAGTATGACATGATTAAGTGTTCACCAGAAAAAAAAAAAAAAATGCTGATAATTGCACTTTGTAACCTCCTTCTCCTTTCCCAGGAAAGTATCAGTAAATATGAAACTGAATCAGTAATTCCCTCCCAGACTGCAACCTTTGAAGAGCACCCATCCCCATATACAAAAAACTGTCTGTTTCAGCTTACAATAAATACTGACAGAATTTCTTTGTTTTCTTTTAAGACATGTTTTCTCTAGCATCATATTACCACCAAAATCACTAAGGCTTGTTACTGAAAAAAAAAGAAAAGTTAAATAACTTTCTGAAGACACTGCGGATACAATTTAGCAACAACACATTCAAAATGCCGGCCCAAATCCCAGAGTCTATCCGGAGTCTCATACACTTTTTGCCACTGGTCAGTAACCTCATCGTACTGATAGAGCGAATTCTTCCTGCTGGTTCTGAAAACATGTTCTTCAACAGTGACTTGAGTAGCTCTGACAAACAGATGGAGTTTATTTTTGAGGAGGACAAGTTTTATATACGGATTAATGGATTGGTCACATGGGAAGTCTTTTTTTCGAGTCCATTTATTTTGCTCAATGTCATAGGCCTCTATGGTAAACATACGTTGATGGTTTCCACAGGTTCCAGCTATGTAGTAGATGGAGTCATTGTATACAGTTGCCAAGCCTTGGATCCTAGGCACAGTCATTGGGGTCAAAAACCCCCAATAATCTTTCTGAGGATCATAGCAGAGAAAAAATTCCCCTGAAAAGAGAGGAAAAAGGAAACAACTTAGGCATCATTTCTAGAAAATGAGTTCTGTGGCTACTGAACTTCCACACATCTTTCCCAAACATGCAGACCCAGTCTTCAAATGCCCTGACCCCATAACAAAACACCTACCATCATCATGCATCAAGTACATAAAAACACTTAACAGCCAGCATAAAAACTACTTTGAGTTTATATCCAGGCTGGAGAAGCCAGAGTTTGAAAGATATGAGAAATATAATGTTTTATGTATTTCTTAGCTGTTCTCACTACTACTAAATTCTACCTGAGAATCTGGAACAAAACCTTCCAAGACTCCAAACTTTAAATGTCAGAAGTATTTGTTTTGTTCATTGGTTTCTTCACAAAATGTGTCATCCACAGACAGGGGGAAACAATTGTGGAATTAAAAAAAGTTTGTTAAATATGAGCTATTAACTGCCTTGCACTAAACACAGATTTTGTAACCATTGGTTATCATGTGGCTGGATTAATCATTTAGTTTGATTTGTTTAAAAGAATGTCATGTGATTCTTTGTGTGAAGCTACTGATTCATCATTACTTTTGTAATTGGATAATAAGACACCTCTTCTACTGACTGCACAAAGGAATGTCTACAGTCTGTAGATAACAGAAGTTCAGTTCATTGAACGCTCATACTCTGCAAACTTGATAAAAGGGACACCAAAAAAATCACCTTGTCTTTTGTAAAGCCTAGGGAAAAGAAAAAATACTAACATTTGCCAAAAATGAGCAGAGTTCAAATTAAGTATGATTTCACATTTAAAAATTTTGACCTGCAATGTGAAAAAATACCTTGTTTAATAATAAATAAATAAATACAGAAAAAATACAGCAAAATAGCAAAAAAATGCAGCAAAATCTGTAAGACTTAGTCTGTTAAGCTAGTACATCTTTTAACTATTCACTTTTGGTCCACAGCATAAACTCCTATGATTGATTCTTGCTTCTTAGTTAGTATATTAAGTTCCAAGTCAGTCTTTACTGACTACTACAAATTTAAAAGCTGTCTCTAGCAAAATGGAAAGCTAACTTCATAAAAAGTACTTCAGTTCAAGTCAATTAAGGTTTTACCAACAGACTCAGAGAAGTCACTTTGTGTCACAATGCAAATCATTACAATTTGCTGGTTAGCAGAGTGTATCAGCTTCCTTATTTACAAAAGCACTGAGTTGACTTTAAGACCATTCAAGCACAGAATTAAGTGTGGCTAAAAATCTGTAAACCATAAGTGTTCTTATTTTACAGCTTCCACCTGTTATAATACTTCCATTAAGAAAAAAAAAAATCCATTTTTAGCAGTTCTAGGGAATGTTTATGGATTAAAATGTATTCTAACTAAACTACTCAGCATTCCTTTTTAACGATATAAAGCAGACCTCTGACCCAACAGAAAAACACAGATACCGAAAACTTGCTCATATAACAGAATTATCTATGGCCACAGACAGCAAGAGTGAAACCAAATATAGAAACATTGAAAGAAGAAAACTCCATCTCCACAGATTATGTGGAAACCACTAACCTTACCGAGTCGCAAAAATGCAGAGCCAGGAAGTCAGGTTGACTTCTTCTGGTAAGTAATAATGAATTTACAGTATACTCTCTGCTGTTTCTGTCCTGTGGTCCCAGCTGGTGTATAGAAAGCAATTCAAAAATGGCTTGCTATGAATTTAAGATCCTGACTTTTGCAAATGTTTACACAGAGTTGGAACTAAGCAAATCAAAAACCAAAGAAAAAAGAATTCAGAAAAATGCCCCCCCACATTTCTTTCTACTTCTTGGGACTTTTACTCCAGCCCTACCAGATCTTAAGATACCATCACTTCAGTGTAGACTGCTGTATGGCTTATGTATATGTATCCATAAAGAATACCAACAAGGAGAAGAATATTCTTTTCAGAGTCCTGGAATGCATAATTTCCAGCCTAGAGCAACTGCAAATATCTTTTCCATCACACCATTTTCATAGGCATGAATAGCGAGATCTTACTAATATACCCTTGTCAGCATACATGTTTTAATCATTGTGTATTATTCTGATTCAGTGGTTTCTCTAATGGACCAACAATGGAACTATCAAGGTTGGTACTAATATTGTATCTAACCCACTCATTTAAGAATTAAGATTCAACACACCAATAAATCTGGTCATTTACAGGAATAAAGGATGGAAGGGCAGTACCATAACTATTGACCCAAGAAACTGAGCTAATTAGAAAGAGATAAACCAGCTTTCCTGGCTACCTAGAATGTTTCTAATAGCAGGGCGTGGGGAAAGGGAAAGGCCTCAGTGGTTAACTGATTTTTACAAGGTATCAAAGACAGATGGCAGGAATTTTCACAGATTTAGCTAAATACAAAGTGCTTCGCAGGACTTTTTTCCCCTCAACATTAGTGTATATCACCTTAGATAAGGAAAGTTGTTATGGAATTTTCATTCTAATACTTAATACTAAATTATTATAAGAATACTAGAACTGTAATTAATACAATAATTCAAGGCTACAACTTGGTAACACATCCCCTGAGCACAAGAAGTCAAGCAACAGCCTCATTCTTCTTCGGCCCCTGCTTTCACCTGTGTTCCTCCCACTTCATAATCCCATAGCACTCCTCCGATCTCCTGGAAAAGTGGCTTTTCTAAGGTGCACAGACAGTCAGATCAGGCACTCTCCACTTCCAGTATAACATCAAATAAATTCAAATCGCCTTACCCTGTAAAACATAGATGTTATCCTTATATTCCACGGCACTGTGAAACTCCATTGCTACTGGCATTGGACACACAGCTGTCCAGCAGTTCTCTCGGCTGTCATAGCATTCCACAGACTTGAGGGAGTTTCGCCCATCTCCTTCATAAACGCGACCACCTATTGCATACAGTTTACCACAGCAATGAACCAATTTGCAGCCTATTCTGGCTCGCAGCAAAGGAGCTTTTGGAATCCACCTATTGCTAGAGTGATCATACATCCAAAAATCACTCTCTGCTCTGTGATCAATGGAGACCTCGCTACTGCTTGGCCTGTAACCACCCGCAATGTAAATATCGTTATCAGGAGATACAAGAATTCCAACCTCCCTCAAGTCATTTGGTGGCTTGCATAGTTTAAACACTCTCCCTGTGACCGAATCTAAACAAGGCACTGTTTGCTTCTTTCCTGAGTGTTTGTGGGCAGCATCAAAGCATATGATCATTTCAGAAGCAGTCATTCCAAGCCGTTGAGTGTAGCCATTGGCACTACGTTGTCCCTTTTGTACACAGCTTTTGGCCATCGCCTGTGCAAACATGGGAGGGATTTTCTCTAAAAATGTCTCTTCCAAAAGAGGCATACGGATGCATTTGGCAAATATTTCCGGAAGGTGCACTTCTCTCTTATTTTGTTCATGCTCAAACCACCTTATAATGCTGTCATAAACATGCTCTTCCTTGTCTACATTTAAGTCATCACTGTTGAGTATACTTATGAGCTGGTCTTTTCTCAGCTGAAGAAACTCTTGCTCTTTGGTGACACTCAGAAACTTTTTACGAATGTAGTCTTGGGACCTTTCTTTGAGCTCCTGATGACCATAGTGATCAGCAAAGATAAACACCCCAATGGAGTTCTGTGGGTCCAAATGACTGATCATATATTTAGCACACTGGTCTTGTATGGAAGGAATCTGGAAGATACTAGCTGCAGTGAACAGAGCTTGAACGTTGGCCTCTGTCAGCATTACCCTGGAGGTATATGCATAGTTCAATACTAAATGCATTGACTCTGCTTCAACACCAACTATACGAACTTCTTTCTGGGTACTCTCCGTAAGGCCGCTCGTGAACATAGATCTGCAAAAGAAAAAAAAAAAAAATACATATATATATATATACACATATTTATTTATATATATATATATATATAGGGAAGTTTATTTTAGTTTATTTTTAATTACCTTCTAGCTATAGGTTAAAAAAAATAAATAAATAAAATCAAACTATACTGTGCAGCTAATCCCAATGTGCCACAAATACAACTATGAGTGATGGTACACTGTCCTGTTTGGGTATCTAAATTTAAAAGCAGTTCTAGACTTCCTGAAGAAAAAAAAATAATAAAATAATTAAAATTTATATATGCAAAACCCTTAACATAGCAACTTAACATCCAACGTGCTATTCCTTACATATATTCTAGTATGCTAGAAGATATGACATTAAAAGGAAACAAAGAGTTGAATTATGCTGTTACTATACGCAGGATTCCTCAACACGGGAAGAATTTTTGCTTTTTAAAATACATGAGATTTTGATAAGAAAAAGGCCCCTTTGAAAAACAACAACAAAAAAGATAATGACAATTCATTGGCATTAAAAGCAGAGAAATATTTGCTAAGTCTGCTACATGCTCATTGAGAGTTCCATGGAATATTAGTAGAGATGTGGGCTCTATTTTCATTATACATTCATTAGAGCATACATTCATTATACCTGAAATAAGGACTGATTGCAGCAAGAACATTCCTATGACAGGAGAATGTTTTCCCATGATCCACTTCCACTACAATATCCGTCAGCTGCCCTTCATCGTACATGGTTTTAAGCTGTTGAAGAATACTGCAAGCATGGAAGGGGTCCATTCCACTGCTCACTGCGTTTGATGACGGAATCCCATTCAGTGTTTGTGAAAACTTACTTGGTTCTATGAAGTAAAATGGAAACAGTTTTATTGTGTACACACAAAAGGGCACGCACTAAAAAGAATCAGCAAAGGCTAACATTCCTTACTTGTTCAGTGCCTCATCATCCATCAACAGCAAGTCTAGAACTTGCAGTGATGACTAAAGACAAAGATACTTCATTCTTCCTCCTTTCCCAGTCTACTATGTAAATTAATATACATGATTATACCTACCATTTTTAAGAAAGAACATTTAAGTAATTATTTCATATTTATTATATATTGCTTAAAAAAAAGAAAAAAAATGCAAACATCATACTGCTTACTGTTTTGCAAAAAGGGAATAAAACATGTAAAACAAAACTCCCAACCTAGATCACCATGATGCATGTCTCTGTGTATGTATTAACTTTATGCTGAAACAGGAACTGGCTACTAACTTGCACAAACTATTGGTAATAGCACAGTCATAAAGAAACAGTCCTTGTATTCCACAATAAGTATGCAGGCAACAAATCCATTAGATAAACTCACATAAATTTGTATACATGACTATATGTTTTTCTTCACAAATGAAATGCCATTATAATCTAAAATTACTCAGGTGTGCAGGAACTAAAATATTGTTGTGAAAACAAATGAAGCAAAGCATATGTGGCTAAACAGCACATGATATGCTTAATCAAGAAAAGCCCAGAGTGAAAATTGAGCAATATCTCAAGCACAAAAATCTGTTTCGTAATAGTAACAAGATTTTTGCGCAACAACAACAAAGGAGACCTCGAAAGAAAAACATTAGGTGGCAAGAGCTGCAAATCAGGTAATGCTGCTGACTGCAAGAGAGATGGCTCCAACATGTTTAGGGCTAAACAAAGGGTAAGAGAGGACAGTGAACAACAAGGACGATGAATAGGAGATTTAAATCCTAATCCATAGTGATATACAGCAGCTACAATTTCTCTTACTCACAATTCAGACACAACTTGGAGCACAGTCCCAATTAAATCAGTACAGATCTGCCTGCCATTTCTGATGGCAGGCAAGGGGCCAAATCCTGGCAATGTCTCTTCAAACTACTGATAGGAAAAGTCTCAAGAATGCCTTTCCCCAAATAAAATAAAATAGTAAATATTATGCTTGGAAGTACAGTCTGTGAAAGGAGAGCTTTATCATAGTAACTAAGCTCCAACATTCAAAAGTAGTAAGTCAGGGAAGGGCAGAATCACATTTTCAGGAGCAATGTTAAAGACTACTGAGTAAACTCCAAGTGAATAATACTTTGCCAGATCAATTCCAATCCTTCCTAAGGAAATTCTGACTTACAAGAAGGCTCTTAGGTATCCAGTACTGCATGAGCCTTTCATTTACTTTCTACCATTTCTGAAATGCTTCAGAAGAGTTCCCCAATCCTGCCAATTTCTCAACCAGCAGATACAATCGAGTCAGTTTCCTGCACTGGTGGAATTGGCCAGGAAGGGGTACTCATTCCCATGTCCCAGGATTCCTGCCTAACCCACAGTACCACTCATACTACAGTTTTTCACCCTGTGAAACCTTCCCAAGCACTTTCACTGCCTTTCTTCTCTCCCCATGCGCATCTTTTTCGTCTCTTAACAGTCCTCACCATTTGCACCTCAGAAGTTTTGTTTCTCCCAGATACTCACCCATCCTTGACAAAACACTCCCCCCATGCATCTCTCAGAACCCCCCTTCCTCTCCACAAACCCACACTCACAGAAACCTT